>BGZK01001554.1:0-133675 GCA_005406025.1 Eumeta japonica
AGATACTAGACGTGGCACATTAGATGAGAATGAGGAAGCTTCTTGAAAGTCAGGATTTAATGTGTTGTTTTCGATTGTTTCTGGCGTAGCGGCCAGATCAGAAGTTTGAGGTGGTTCTAGTACAGGTAGATCATCACTACGAGGGATCCGTCTTTTAGCCGGTGGCAGGTCAAGACACTTAATTTTACTTTTTGTTTTAATTGTAAAGACTTTTGTGTGAGTAAGACAAAAATAACGAATCATATGAGTGGTTTGTTGGTTCCGTCCAAATCATGGGAATTGTAAAAGGCATACGTCGAGGTCTTTTCGCCCACGCAGTAAGAAAACCCACACGAGTAACACAACAGATATGTGGAACCCACACTTTTCCTTGTTATCGGAGGGCAAAACCAAAATACTGTTCATATAACTTAGTTACTACGGTATCAAATTCCTTTGCTGAGTTTTAAAAGTAATATCGCCACAAATGGAATAGAACTTGTTAGGATTATTTTTATACTTTCTTGACATTATTTAAGAATCACTTAATTCTGAAAATAGAATAAAAGACTACGCTCGTCAAATAAATACATTCTTTGAAACCTTGTTACAAAATTTTGTTGACTAGTGTCATTAGAATTTTAAAAAACTGGATATGGCAAGTTTAGTTTAACGGGATGTTACAAGTGGGTAAATAATTTAAGCAATTTGTTGCGAAAATACAGTGATAAAGTTCATAGAACTATCAATAACCAGTGGATATGAATTTATCGAACAAGAATAATCTATAATTTTCGGTGTAGTCATATCAAAATTAAATGTAACGCAAAATATAAATTAGGGAATTGTGTTCGTATTAGCAAACACAAGAGTATTTTTGATGAAGCATATACAAGAAATTGGACTACAGAAGTTTTCATGATTCGTAAGATACAAAACACTAATTCAATAACATATTTATTGGAAAATATGAAAGGTGACTAATTTTAAGTGATTTTTATAAAGAAGAACTACAAAAAGTTGAATATCCTGATGTACATATAATTGAAAAAGTATTAAGTAAAAATGGTTTCATTAAAGTTGTCGTCACCAGTGGCATGTTGTGAAAGTCCTGGACTACTTTTGAGGGCAGCCAATCAGAGCGCAGCATTATGACTCAGCGCCTTGTGTTAGTTCTGATTTCATCCGCTAGATGACGTGTTTCGTACCCCCCGCCCAAGTTCGCTCTGCCCCAGCGGCCGTCTACACCAACAACGCCCCCCCCGCGCCGGCCTCGCGCTGTATTTACCGTTTAAATTCATCTATGGTTATGTTGATGGGTGAAATTGAAATGTATTATTATGATATTAAGTATATCGGTTTTGTTTTGGTATTACATAGATGAGTAAATGAACGTAAGTAATTAGGATTCTAAACAAGTATGTCTGATTCGAAATTACAGATGAATAGAATGTGAGGTATGTACCTACATAGGGAAATAAAGTAAGTACTTAGTTCATATAATCATATAACTCATATATTTTGGAGGATTAATAATCTATCTCATTTTAAATAATTTTATGAAAAAATGCTTACTACTCTAAGTAGGTACACACTAAAAGAAAACATATTACATTTGTACTAAATAGCTGAAATTACATGCATTGTCTTTATACTATATGTATGAATATTCTTTACTTTTTTAGATTTTATTATTTATAAACTCACGCCTATTTACCCGAAGGGTACGCAGAGACCATGGATTTCCATATACGGTACGGTATTTGCATACTTCTTTAGCTTTACTGACAACCATCGATCCTTTCATAGAAGGTCATTACTTTCGAGTGCACACAATTTAGCCCTTTCATTAATATGCGATCAATTTTAGTCAATATAACATTTTCTAGAGCGCTCCTGCCTAGATCTACGATACTAGATACCAACTTTAACAGTGATATGATACTATGATAGGACGCTCATGCTTATTCAAATTTTAGAAGCATCATGATTATTTTATCAGCAATAACAGGAAACTACTATCACTCGTGGTTCGAAATATTGGACAAAGCAACGGACCGTTATCATTGGTGAATACTTTAGCTCTCGAATAAATTGAAACTAAACAAAAATTGAAAATAAACAACATACCATGTACTAAACTCAAACTTTTATTATTTTTCCAAATACACATTCCCAAATATAACTCAAAGAAAAAAAATAGTTTTTCATAAACATTCATCCACATTACAGGTCGTATTGAAATTCTGGTAATTAACTCGTTAAAAATGATAATGCAAAAACAATTCAATGGTCAGTACATTAAACCGAAGCATCCGCAGTACAGAACTACGCCGGCGCGTCTTGCAACATTCGAAAGCTAACCGTCACCATTACAACGAAGGTGCGAGGAGCTCGCTGGTGCTGGTCGCTCCTACGCAGGCGAAAGCGATAGCCGAATGCTTTTATTGCGACCGCGCTCCCGAGGATTGGCGAGACGATGGCACGCCTTAGGAAGAACATGATTTAAAGTCCGATACATGAAAGGCCAAAAATATATTTAAAACATCATTTCAACAAAGAAAAAGACAGCCATCGACAATATCTCATTATGTAATTTCAGATAACATACAAAATTATGAACACATAATAAAGTTCTATATTATAATCAATCACACGTTTTAGCTTGGAAAAATTTATGCTTTCCCATACCATTCTCGCCCTTATGCACTCCAACATAAGGCTTAAAACGCGTGACCAAAATCGGCAATTTTATCCTAATAACTTTCTATGAGAGAATGAAATTTTAGAATCCGTGTAGTATTTCGGTTCAATTTTGCAAATACATGGTTGAAATCGAGGACAAATCGTAGTAGGTATAATACACGAAACATGCCGGCCAAGTTTTGACTTTGATCCCTTCTCTACACTCGTTTTCGACCCCAGCCCCGCTCTCAATTAGTCCACGACCGCCAGTTCGGCGACATATGCTGTTAGGATCGAATATTCCATTTATATACAGTATTATGTCATAGGTACCTGAGGAGGTTGTGTATTCCGAGCGCCTTGAGCTGCAGTAGGGCGGCCGACAAGTCACTGCGCGCCAGCTCGGGCGGCACACACGGCGCCAGCCGCTCATATTCTTCTTCTGTATACAATCTGTAACAAAAATATACCACAACTAAGTTAGTTATTTTAACACCAAAGAAGTTACGTTATGCAAAATACGATAATATCATTTTTCTGTCAGAAACAAGTGTAATTTATCGAAATTACGTATTCAAAAGGCGCACATCCATTGAGCAGGTAGAGATGTTGGCTAAAATTTTATTTGATCACCGCAGACACAAAAAAGTGCCGAGTAAGCATTTACCCGGTAACGAATAAAAGTGCCATTTAACCGGTAAAAAAGTGCATTTGTTACCTTATCGGGTAACGAGTATATGTATAATAAAACAGAACAGTAACTGGCCTGTAACACTTGCCCGGGGCGGTGCGACCGCAGCGGCCGGCGCGTTGTATCGCGTTATTGCGCGCCACCGGCGCCACCGCCGTACACTCTGCATCCAAAGCCGGATCCATGTACGGCAACTTCTGGAACCCGCAGTCCACGACTGGCGCACAACACACGTTTAAAAGCCGGATTAAGAAAACGACTCTGTTATTAGTCTGAAGCATAGATAAGATCTGAAGGCACAGCTAGCTACTGAATAACATCGATAAGGGCAAGTCCAATTTATGTATAAAGTATCAAGGTGTGACAAATTATAGAATTATATAGAAGTGTGCGAATGGTTATCTGTGTAGAAAGAATTTGATATTTACGCAATAGACCACGTAACCATAGAGGCCCCCCATAAGATAAATTTTAGTACAACGCCGTTTTTGTAAACGTTTGCTATATCATGTTTTTTTTTCTATTATTTTTCGATAAAAATTCGGACCGATATTGTCGAACTATAAAACCGAAGAGACGTTGGTCTCCAAATTGTCTTTTCAAAGATTTTCAAAGTATCTTTTCTTAAAATATTTCTAGTCTAATTTTATATACGCCCTTTGGATGTACATTTCTCCCCACGATATAGGATCAGCTGGATTGATTATTGTTGGTAGTTATTTCATTTACATATCAAATTTTTCATGTAGTGTATCTACATAAGCATTTATATGTAAAACAAGTACGTATATTTGCATGATGCGAATGTCGCGTTTATAACAAATGCCTACGCTTCTTTTTACATATATAGTACATCACCACAAATCTCTAGTTTTACGAAGGGCACAACTGTTTTTCTCTGTTTCAGTAATAGTCTGTCTTAATCGACGGAGCAAAACATTTTGATAAAAAAAAAACGCATGGAATGCAATATATATGAAATTCAGTATTATTAATACATTACTGAAAACAAAAATTTGAAGCGGCCACAGCAACAAGGAAAACATGTGAAATTGAAAGAGAAAACACAGCCAATGAGTTGTCAGCACAGAATTGGTTTAATTGTTTTAATAGTGGAGATTTGACGCTACTAACTCAAATTATAAAGGATTATTTTACTTTGATATACTTCCAGATGGTCGAACTATAACTGCCGAGATATGCACTAAACTGACACAAATGTACGAGGTTTTGTCGCAAAAATATCCAGGTTTCATAAACCGAAAATGGGGATTTTTACATCACAATGTTAAACCATATACTGCGAAAGTTGCGCGGGATAAAATCGAAAAACTGGGTGGTACTAACTATCTCATTCAGCATTTAAAACGGATTTTGCAACGTCAGACTACTATGTATTTAGATCCCTTGCGACATTCTTTCATGGAAATAAATTTGATTTCAAAGGAAATTTTGAAAATACAGTGCAACAATTATTTGCGTCTAATACCAAGGAATGCTTTTATCAAAGCTTCAGAGAGTTTGCCAAACGTTGCTGTAAGACCACAGAATACGATGAGTTTTACTTCCTATATATTTTTTTATATGTTACATTTATGAAACAAACAGAACATTAAAAACCGTCATTCTTTATGACATACTTTAAAATACATTATTGTATATCGTTGCTATGTACAGCAGGCACTAATGTACAGATGTACAGTTTACGTTATTACATTTACGTAAGCCTGCGCCAATCATCCATATATATATAGAAGATTGCAGCGTGCCTAATCCATTTTAATGGCTTTTTGTGAAATATTTGGTAATGAACATAAACAAAAAATATATGAAATCTCTACCATAAACGATGCCAGGTATGGTGACGCTGGTCTCCGCGATGTTGGTGGCCAGCACCACCTTGCGCGTGTTGCCGCCGGCCATCTGGAACACCTTGACCTGCCTGTGGTGCGGCAGGCTGCCGTACATCGGCAGCACTAGCAGGTCGGCCGCCGTGATGCCGCTCGGAAAGCGTTTTCTGTGTTTGTTTTTCTCGTTGTTGTCTTCTGCGTAAGAAGACAGGCTTTCTAAGGCTGTCAAAATTTCTTCCTGTAATATAGATAAAATTAAGATTTAATTATCTCCAATGGCAATACGGAAGCTATTATATATGATTTCGATCTGTCAGACTTTTACTACTTCTGTTGCAGGGGTATGATCTCCACAACGTGAAAACCGGCCAATACATCGTATACGAAACATGTTCGTGTCCATATTTGAAACCTTTTTAAGCACAGATGCATGAATCAATTTCAAACCTTACAAATATGAAAAAATAACCCATGGTCTTTTTAAAAAAAATCCTGCGGTCATTCATGAATAAAGGTAAATTACTGCTGCAATTCAAACTATTAAAATTAAGGTTAAAGAATGGCGATGGATTTTTTTGGATATTTCAACTAAGAAAACTTATCTGACCTGGAGACTATTTAAAACTGGACGCGAACATGTACATTAGGAATGATAGGACGTTGCTAGTAGTACGAAAAGTAATAATTGAAAATTTGAAGGAAGCGGGCGATCACAAAATTTTGTAGGTAAGGAAAATTTAAAAATATGTCAGAGTACACAAACAGTAGAATAAGGGAGTGAAAAGTCATACGAATGACTTGTGTGTGATGTTGTAAAAAGGTACATGTAAGTATCTATTCTGTTAATTGTCTGTAACAGTCTGAAGAGGAGCCATTTGTCATTTTATTGGAAAAAATATGTGGTGGACAATAATTTATGAAAAGAGATACTAAGTATTCTACGATTAAATGAAAAAAATTACGTTATTTCTGAGTATAGAAAAACTTTGGGAAAGTTACGCAGGTAACAATATAAAGCGGTAACAATATATTGCCCCTTTATAATATTTATAGCATCAATAAAAAAAATAATAGAAGTGAGTATAGTTACTTTAAAAGCTTGCCTTAGAATTATTATAAATAATGGAAAGCGTGACCTACATAGGCCGCGCGGCCTACCCGCACTTAATACCAGATGCGTTTAACGATATATGTATGATGCAACGAGACAGAAATAATGGCCCGCGTGAAATCGGGATGAAATAACTAAGGTAAAATAAAAAATGTTTGTCCATTGAATATTTAAATTCAAATAAAATATTTCTTTACGTACGAAACTGCAAACAAAAGCCAAAGTTTAATCAGTTAAATAGGAAATTTCGAAATAGTGAATGACGAAAAATACAATTAGTAGAACAGTTAACAAACGTGACAAAAAAAAACATTTAGGTAAATAATTTTAATTTTATTTTGTTAGCAATTTTCGTCAGAAAGAAGGCTAATTAAGACGGGGTAAAGGTGGAGAGAGAAATAGGGTACAAGAGACGTAACTGGTATAAGGCGAGGAAGAGCGGAAACGAATGAAAGGGAGGAAAGTAGAGCGAGAGAGAAAGTGAGAGACACTGGAATGAGGAACACGATAACTTATAATAAGATCGGAATTGGTAATCGGGCCAAGATCATATGTTAGTATGAAGTTCTAACAAATCTCAAAACCCTAATCAAGATTCTCTGCCCGCACAGGCCGAGCGGGCACAGCTCACATACAATATCTGTAACAAGAGGGGTGAGCCCACGAAAGACGGAATGTCGAAGAGGCATTCGTCGCGAGGCTGTCAATTGCTTAATCCATACTAATACAGTGGAATCTCAAAAACTCGAATGTCAAGGGAAATGCAAAAAAAAACGAGTTAACGAGTTTTCGACTTAACAAGAACTTCGAGATACACATGACTATGTCGACAAGGAACAAATATAACGTTCACAGCTGTGTTATTTAGAAAGTTTCGTGAATGTATTCATTCATTGCACGTGTACAAGACAAAAACAATAGATTAGAAGCCCCGAACCGGAACATTCATTTTGGAATTTATTGCTATTATTTCGGGGAATTCCAAGTAAGACGTCGTTATATTTTACCAACTACGACTTACGGAGTGTCCTTTTTGAAATTCGAGTTATGAAGTATACATATGTACTATCAACACTTCGTAGGGAAATAACATTTTGTTTGAGCTACAAAGTATAAATAATTCGAGATACCGTGTATTTAGGGGTTCATCGGAAGGGAATGGCAATTTTTTTCGACTTACTGAGGATTTCGACTTAAGGAGGTTCTAGTTATTGAGATTACACTGTATTATAAATGCGAAAGTGTGTCTGTCTGTCTGTTACCTCTTCACGCTTAAGCCGCTGAATCGATTTAGATGGTAATAGTCCCGGGGAAGGACATAGCCTATTTTGTGTGTGTATGTCTGACTGTTCGTTTGTATCTTTTTTCATAGATCGACAATAGTTAAACTAATTTTAATGAACTTAAATTGTACCAATAGGATATACCATTTTACAAAATATAAGCAACGTGCAAAAGCGTGTCTGTCTGTCTGCTCCCTGAAACCGATATATTAATTTGGATGAAATTTGGCATACAGATAGTTTGACACCGGGAAACGGACATAAGCTCCTTTTTGTTCGTGACTGTTCGTTCGTTTATATATTTTTCATAGCTCAATAATAGTTAAATTGATTTCAATTAACTTTAGTGTATTAGTCGCGCACACAATTTTTTCAGTGTTTATCTTTACGACTTCTTATAACTAGAAAATTTTAGATATTAATTTTATTTTATTTTGTCGGTCATTCTTATTATGTGCTTTGTTTAGAGAAGGAACGGGGTTAGAGAAGGCGATAAGGATTGAGAGGGAGGCGGTAGAGCAAGATGTGGTGCGAGAGGGTGAAGTAGAGCGAAAACGGAAGTTGGAGAATGTCAACAATTCGATTGTAAGTATAAGATTAATAATAATGGTTAAATAATAAGAAAGTCGTATTAAATTAAAATGAACTATAGGTTTTACATTGCGTCTTTTTCAGTATTATATCTTATTATTGAAACATTAAAAATGTGATACTTTGTGTCGATGTTCGGTTATTTGAAACTCAGTTACTCATAAACGGCTGCACGAATTTAAATGAAATGTAGCACACTAATACAATAATTTCTGGATTATACGCATGATATTTTATACCTCCCACTAATTAGTTTCTGGGCAATAATTAACAAAAAACCGGAATCGATATCGAAATCGGGGTCGATATCGTAATCGAGAGCGATTGGAAAAAAGAGAGGCGCAGGAGTGGAACAGAGAAGGTTACCGCAGTGACAAACTAACTGTGAAATCTAAACTTTAATCGAAAACGGGATCGGATTGGCATCGATGACAGCAAGATTACTCGATATAGACAATTAGGAGTTATTTATGTCGTGTGTCTAAGTGTCAAATGTGTCTTAGCGGACGGAGCCGCGGGCAATAACTAGTACATATATAATTACATTACTATTTAAAATATTTTTATGTATCATTAATAGTAAGTGCTAATATAAAAACATAGAGAGTTATTTTTTGAAAAGCTCAACAATATTAAGTAATAGTTGAGTGCTATATGAAAAAAATCATTCGATAGGATTTCAAATGATTTTACAAAAGATTATTTCAATTTGGTATTAATTGTTGTAGTGCATTATTTATGTCCATAACATCAAATCCAGTAGTAAGTTTCTAATTTGTGTGCGCGCTCGCATACTACCTGACAATTACCTGTGAGGTGAGAAAAGCAAGTACGTCACCGAACGGCTCGTTCTCGTGTATCTTGATCACGGTGTCGACGGTCGCGCGCACATAGTCCGCCACTGGTTCTGCGCACACGCAGCACAGTTTCAAAAAACATTCTATAGCAACCAATAATTCTAACGTAGTTATTTTGCATAGAATTAAATAAACTTTAACGATATAGAGATCGGCGTCTGACGTCGGGAGTCGAGTCCTCGACCTCGCCGACCCTCACACGAACGAGACGGTATTCAAAAACGGCCAATAGGAATGTCTATTTATACCCAAGACGTAACACAGCCGGCTAACAATTTAATGTATTAACTATAGAATTTGTGCGTAAGTATGTACACATGGCCTGCGCTTTTTCTCTAAAACGACTATATCAATTTTAATATCATTGATTTTGTCCGATAGCCAGTACTTTAGACTCCAATACCAATGAGACTTTAAAAAAAGCATTAAAATGATAATGTTTCAAAACAATATAACAATCAATTGTGAACTACTAATTTAATGTCGAGTACAATATTATTTTTTCCACCTTAAGCACAAGAGTCTGTGTAACGTTAAAAATGAATCATATTTCTTCTTTATATATTTCGATGTAGAATAATTTTTCAAACACGACTAAAGAGAAAGTGACATGAATTCTAATCGCTATTACAATATAAATAACCAATATTTATATCGACAAACTATTAGCAAGTATGTGATAAGCTCTTATCCTTTGTTTCATATTTTAGTGTTACATTAAACATTTTATAATTTTATAAGCGTTCATTATAAACTTTGTCTACGTAATTTTCAAACAAGGGTCGGTAATAAATATGAGGCCGATCTGTTAGGACACGATTTGTGTAAATGTTGTTTTGTCCGCGCGGTGGACGTGGTCAGACCTTCATTCTGATTATTCAAATTAAACATCGTTGTTAACAGAGTGCAGACGGCGAGTGTGTGGCGCGCGGCGTCAAACATAAAATGCTAATTGTAACAAGATAATGTACTCGTACAGACAATCTGTCACATCTTGAGGTTGATGTTTACAGATTGCGTTTTTTTTTTTGGTACAACCCGCCGATGGTGTCACGTTACTTCTAAACCAGCGGGGTGGTATAAGAATGTATGACCGACCACCTTCGTATGAAACGCAATTGACTATTTTATAATCTTTCTGTCTTGTGTTTTGAAACTGGTCATAATTTTATCTTTTAACGTTTGAACGTTAATAGCCGGTTGTATCAAAAGAAAAACGTACTACGTAAACCTTAACCATTCATTGTTTATCGAATTTGACATATTTTATGATTTGCAGTTTTATGCAACTCGCCGTTAGTGTCATAAGAGAATATAAATTCTTTGATGCAAAAAGATTTTTCGATTTCGTTCTGTTTTAGTACGGCCATAACAGTATTAAAAGTCCGAGCTGGCCGGTTCCCGTCCGGTCGAGTTCATTCCTGATCATGTACTAGAGCGGCTCTACGTTGACGGGATGTACAGTCGATGTAGTTCATCATCAGTTCCACCGTTCGAGTCCCGAGATAACGAACTCATCACACGTTTGAACATTGCACGCGATTGTCAACCCCGCGCGTGTCACGTCCCACGCGCCGCCGCACGCGCTCACTATCACACCGATTCCCCAAATATAACTGCGATCGGGAGTACCTTCCGCGTAGAACACGTCGACGGGGTGCGTGCGCCCACGCACGCTCAGCACGGCCGCCCTGCAGTGCGGCGCGCCCGCCCGCGACGTGAAGAAGTCCCGGAGGAACTCCGCGTCCATGGTGGCCGAGGAAACCACGATTTTTAGATTTTTACGTTTCTAAAATGCAAAAACGGCTTATTATCGTTTCTGTTAATGTAACAATAACAATAGTAACGTCAACTACGTCTATTGATCATTACAGCTTGCTTATTAAGATTCACCTCACAAATACGGTTATCGCTTATTTACATAGGAGACAGTCAGAGACCACAGCTCTCCACTTGGTATGATCTTTCTTACATTTTTATTGATACTCGTAAATCACATTATGAAAATTCGTCGTTCCAGCTGCTGAAAACTTGAGTCTTTGAGGGTTCAGCATACATAATGACAAAACGAGTTCTGTAATTATACACATGAATTATACACCTACAAAATTATACCGACTTAAAACATACTTCAGCTCAACTTGTAAAGTTGATCGCTGCATGACGCTTACAAATAAATCGGTTTTGACGACGCTTACAAAAATATAATTCTGAAAAGAAAAGAGTACAATCTGCAAGGTGATGCCAACATAAAACATATTTTTAGCACAACTAATATTAATTGCTGTACATTGGGTACCAATAAATTTATCTGGAGTATGATTTGTAAGGTTATAAAATGATAACGCATTGTACCTAATCTTGGTGATATATCACAACCATTAAATGTAGGAACATAATGTATAACCCACAGGGGACAGAGGCCCCACTCCCACTGATGGACTTTGCTCACTCGATTGAATTATCGGTTTATGTGTGTCCAACCACGCAGTATAGCTGGTTGTATACAAAGAATTTTCAAAGAATCAAATATCTGAACTTAAAGCAAAACGTTAGTTATGATCAGTATATTAACTTGCCTTCTTCAAAACAAGATTTTTCTTAGTGACTGCTTAATATTGATAGTTGTATTAGCCCTACACGGACAGGTAGCTATCAGTTAGAAATATTTTCGGATGCCTCATGCACTGGTCGAGGCGTTAGGTGCTCGGGTAGAACAGTAAGCGGTCGGTGGTCTTGTCAAGACTTGAGCAAACATATTAATTTTCTTGAATAACTAGCAGCTTTCTTCGGCTTAAAAATTTTTGAACAAGACATATGGAACTGTGAAATCCTTCTAAGAATTGATAATTCCACGACAATTTCCAATAGAAATAGAATGGGAAGAATTCAATTCTCCCATCTGTCTTTAATCAGCCGCGGATAAAGCAGTGGTGCGAGAAGCGAGATCTGTACATATTCGCTTTTTACATAAGTTCTCACGATAATTGTACGACGGCTGCTATTTATGTATCCGGAACTGGCCACATACAGAACAATATTTAAAAAGTATTTACAACATTTAAAAATGGAACTTCTTTGATGTAGAATACAGTTTGTTTCACATGACTGTCAATTTCTTTGCCATTATGGCGTCATTTGAAAATTGTGTGTCTTTATCACCATGAATTAGACTCGTGAAAATTTTTATGCGATGATTTATTACGATTTTCGGCGTGGACTAATTCAAAAATAATCCATCATTCAACTCACTTCGACTTTTGAGGATGAAGCATCACCAAAAACCACTGTGTATGACTAGTTTAGTAAGTTTAATCTTGGCGGTCTAAGCTCACGGGCAAATTTAAAGACGGTCGCCCTAAATTGATTGTTGTAACACAAAATATCGATGCTGTGCGGGAACTAATAATTCAAGATCGTTATAGTACATATCGCGAGATAAAGGAGTCCCTAGACATAAGTATGACAAGCATATATAAAATATTACACGAAAATTTTTGGCTCGGACTCCTAACCACTTAAGCATTGATCAAAAATAGGCTCGTGTCGATTGGTGCAAAAAATGATAAAAAATACAATCATGGTGCGAAAAAGCTGTTTATAATATCTACACAGGTGATGAATCTTGGATCTATGTGAATGACCCCGAAATTAAATAACAGTCAACGGTGTGGGTGTTCCAAGATGAGTCGAACCCAATTAAAGTGATTTGTGCCAAAAGCACTTTGCAGCAAATAGTTTGCCTGTTTTTTTTGGTATAAATGGACATGTGGTTGCAAAGTCACTAGAGAATCATGAAACGGTTAATTTGGAATGTTTCACAACCATTTGTTTGCCAGAAGTCTGTGAAGAAATAAGAAAGAACAACCGACAACGCAGAATCATTTTTCATCATGACAATACTAGCTGTCACACGTCGGCAGAACATCGAATTGACGGGTCATCCGCCGTACAGCCCCGATTTGGCACCCAACGATTTCTATTTACTCCCAAGCGTGAAGAATAAGTTACGTGGTCAAACTTTTTCGAGCCACGAAGAAGCCGTTGATGCGTTGAAAATGCACGTTTTGGAGATACCTCAATCAGAATGGCAAAAGTGTTATAAAATTGGTTTCAGCGTATGCAAGTGCATCGATCATCATGGCGAATATTTTGAAAAGCAGTAAAACCATATTAAATGATAGACGTTTGTTTGTTTTTGACACGCTTTTATTAGTTTAATCTGTATATATGTATGTATGTATGTAACCGACTCCCCCTTACACTTGATTTTGTCCCACTTTACACGAACAGATTTAATTTAAATTTTGTACACATATCGAGAACCGGTGACAATACAATAATTTGATAAGTTTATCTCATTATCCTGATCAAGATCGCCAGGATCGAATAATTTTGGTCACGTATCATCTTCGTGAGAGCAAGTGGCTTATTACTAGTAATAAGCATTATTATTAATTAAACTGTTGTTGTACTGTTAAAAATTACAAATTTTTAACAATCAATCCAACTAAAAAGTGAAAAATAGATATAGTTTAAAAAAACGAAAAAAAAACACGCTTTTAAAGCATTTTAAACTAAAAAGTGAAAAATAATTCTGAATATGAGCCGAAAAAAATAATAAACAATGACCAAAAATACTAGTATTATTGTGGAAAAAGCGTGGGTTGCTCTGTGTAAGAAAAATGTAGCACAAAGCGCCCCACGCTTTTTCCACAATAATACTAGTATTTTTCGTCATTGTTTATTATTTTTTTCGGCTCATATTCATAATTATGTTTCACTTTTTAGTTTGATGTGCTTTAAAAGCGTGTTTTTTAGTTTTTTAAACTATATTTATTTTTAGATATTCCGGACATAAACAGCAGCCCCCCGCATTGCCGATGCAGTGGCTCGTTGTATTCGTGCGAATATCGAGTAGGATCTTCCTGATTATGCCAGTAATTTAATTTGTATTAAATTCAGATAATCACAAATACATTTGTTTGCCAGTGGACTGAATAGGAAATGCTCAAACTTCGTATCTTGGCACCAAAACCCTGAAGCATACACTGTAGGCTGGTTGCACAAAACGTAAAAACTTAATTCGTAAGATTGTACATACATTATCTGTCAATCTTACGTATTATTTTTACGAGTTACGTTTTTATTTTTGATGCTAGCAACCGATAAGTCTTAAGTGACCAAAACTAATCACAAACGTCTAACTGAACTTAAAAATTAAGCATTATAAATATATTACTGTACCAGAGCGACGTATTTATGCTGAAATAGTACCTAATCTACTAATAATAATTTTAAAGGTCGTGAGATATTTCAGAATGAGATAAGACTTAACACTTTTTTCGTTAAGCTGTTTATATTACTTATTCACCATGAAACAAATTATAATACTAAAGAAAGTGCACCCGAGCGGCGCGGGCGCCGGGCTGTGGGCATACAAATAGTATATGCAAAACGAAATACGAAGTGCGAGCATCTGTTTTTGCTCGATTGCGGCCCTCGACGTGTGCACGCAACGCTCCACGGGCTGCTATCGCCGGCGGCCGACAGCGTCGCCTCGTATCGCGTGCGCGCCGACGCTGTGCAATTATCATAAACTGAATCGTGTCGGCTCAGACTAGAGTTCAGTCAGTTTCAAATTTATTTTTGATATTATGCCGTACAGGTTAAGCGAAGTAGATAGGACGTCGGTCCTTTCTCAGAAACGACTAGCTTTCTGTCCGACCTGCGAAAAGAACTCTATCTCCATACATCGTGACGAAAGCTTTTTATTACTTAGCGTAATGTGTACGCAAAGTTTAATCCGCATAATAGTTAAAAAGGCGCAAATCAATTTAAGGATCTCGATAAACATACTTATTTAAATAAAATAACGCAAATATGACAAAATTGACAACAATAAGAGACTTTGTCATTATGGTATCGCTATCGTCACACTATGCTGCGCTAGAGCAACACGCGTGTAGATGCATATACCACCTACTCATTTAGTTGATGAGTTAATTTCAGTAAAATTATTTCCTTAAACTAGCAAAGTCGGGCGCAGCTAACGTAAAAACAGAAGTGCTTATCAGTTTATAATTGTGAATACATAAATTGCAGAAAGGACTCCTTTTGTGACGTCGAGAGTAAAAATTTTGTTATAAATATTAATATGCGAAAACATCGTAATTATTCGGAACGGCCGTAATTAAGTTATTATTTAATGTGTAAGTAGTTACAGATTTGTTCGGAGGCCATAGTTTAAATTAATATTTAAATTATAAAGAGTAAATACTTACAGACTGTTTTATATTAAGCCGTAATTTAAGCATTACTTAGCGTCTAATAAATAATACAATAGTTGTGTTACATTATTTGAAACAGCCATAATAGATAGGCATATGTATAGTCAGCGACATATAAGCCAACACTAGATGCGATTTCCCGCGCAAATTTATTATATACTCATTAAGTGGTGGAGGGGGCCACATAAATAGACAATTAGAGAAAGTCACTCCACTTCCACACGTCGCTGACTATCGCATATGGCATTTTTTATAAGAAAATAAGACTATATATCCATTCTGATAAGTTTTTGGTATGTAACACATAGATATAGCGTGTTTCTTTTAATAAAAGGCAAACGAGGAGCGGGGATTCTTTTGACCGCTAAAAACGGTTATCGGGATATCGTAACAATGGTACAAAAATAGGACGAGTCCCGATTTTCTGCACTTCCGCATGTGATTTACAATCAAAATTAAACGAAACTCTGCTACTCTGTCAACGAGCACTTTATTAAAAGCTTTTCATTAAAGCTCTGCTGGCTGAAGATCCCGCTCGGCGGTGGCAAACCAGCAAAAAAATGTACCAGGTCCCGTGCAGTAAAGAAAACGCTGCCGATTAACAAAAAGGCCGGACTCTCCTTCCTTTTTACTAGATCGCGCATTAGCGTACGAAACTAAATGTGTAATCGCATCAAATAATCAAACTAATATCATAAGGCGAACCCGCTACTTCCGAGTTGAAAGTCTAGTGTCCTACCACGGAGTCACCAGCAGTGCTTTGAACTAGTGGTAACTCACTTGTTGAATACATCGTCATTGCTACGTACTGTGTAAATAAATACATATTCCGATAAAACTGTACCCACACCGCTCACCAACTTTCACCACCTGGCCCAGTCGTGCCTTTCTGAATGATAAGAAAACAGTCACCAATAAAAGTAGCAATCGTTGTGACCATTAATAAAATACGTGGCCAGACGCTTCAAAAGGTTGTATTTACCAGAACCTCTTTTTCAGGTTTCATGGACAATTATATTATGTGGCTTGATCATCACGAATTTGCATTAAGCGATATTCATGTTTATTAATGACAAAATACAGCTCACAAAAAAATTATAATTACATTATCAGTTTACGGAAAAAAGAAACTATTTAACGAATTAGTTTCTTTTTCTGTTTCAATGATATTACTTAAAATACTTTATTTAAACAATTCGGTTGTCACTATCGATCGTTTAGTTGTTATTGCAAATTATTTAACGCTGATCTGGCTTTAAGTATAATAAACTGGATTTGCTGCTGCTTCAACATAAAGTTATGCTGTAGTTATGAATATACAATCGTTGCTGGGTGCACAATAAAAAAAGCGGCCAAGAGCATGTCGTATTATGCTGTGTAGGGTTCCAAAGTTGTTGCAACAAAAAAAAATGCACTACAGATGAAAAAACTACGTTGTTACACGGTTTTTCATATTTCCCGCACATACCAAATACGAAGGCTGCTATTTATGAATCTGGAACTGGCCACTTACAGCATAATATTTAAAATGTAATTAAAACATTTAAAAATGGAACTCCTTGGCCGTAGAATACAGTTTGTTTCATGTCACTGTCAATTGTTTTACCACTGGCGTTATTCTAAAAATTACGTGTCTTCATCGCTATTAGTACAGAGCATAGTGGCGCATTCGTTTGCAAAATTGTTTTAATTCGTAATTTTTTTTAAATGTCCGGAAGGTCCTTCTGATTATAAAAGTGTAAGATGACACTTGATATCTTTGACGTTATTTTTAAACAACAAAAACTGTATAGCCTAGAAAAATGCATTTTTTGCAATCAATTATTTTTTTATATTCTTTACGATATTTTGAACAAAAGTCCTCATACCCATTATCGTATCTCTAACACAATAATTGTTATGAATTTTTTAAAATTGAAAATCGCTGAAAATCCGAATTTTCTTGGTTTGATTAATGTAGTTTAAAAATCAAAATGCTATAATTTTTTATTTTTTATCAAGAATTTCCACTATGTTAAACAAAATAGCCTAAATAGATTTAAAAAATTTTGTTTATTTCTATGTTTTATTTATATTATAACAAAAAGGTTCGAAAAATTGTACGTATGTTTAAATGTTCACCCACTAAAAATGACGTGCTTCAAAAATACGTCAAGAACGAATTTGGACGGAAAATTGAGTTAGATGGAGATTGTAAGACAAGATGGAGTAGTTTAGCTGTGATGGTTGAAAAATTTAACAAACTAAAATTGTGCATTGCTAAAACCTTAATTGACCTGGGTCTTAGTGCGAACATTGAGTATAGATTTTCACAACATAAATTTGATGCATTAGTGAATTTAGAAAATATCCTGAAGCCGGTGAAACTTGCTGTCGAAGTACTTTGTCGTCAAGATGCGACCCTGATTACCGCTGAGGCTACGCTAAAATTCATGATTAAAAAGCTGGAAGACAATAATTCAGCCTTAGCTTCAGAACTAGCTTTATGTTTGCGCCGCCGGATTTTACAACGACGAACAAATTTGAATGCACTTTTGATGTACCTTCAAAATCCGTGTAATTATTGTGTCAAATGACGATGAAACATTCTGTTTTCCATCGAAAATGTACTTCGAAAACAAATTCAAGAATTCGTCATGAGAATGAAGTTCGGCATTCTAAATTCACCTGAGACGGAGAGCAATGGCGAGAAAGGTCTTCAAGGGACAAACAACTATGGAGAAGTTTCTGCCATCTGATCCTGATCTTACTTTACAAGAAGAGTTGGAGTTAACTATATCATCAGCATGTAATGTAATTTGCCCGTCACCATCTCGAGCTAACAGTCTCGAATCCATCATAAAAAAGAAATTACTCTTTATGAGTCCGAGGGTCAATGGGGAAATATCTCACATTTACATATAATTCTTTAAAAGGAATACCACCGACTAGTGTGGAAGCCGAAAGAGCATTCTCTGCTGCTGGCTACATTGCTCTAAAATACGCTGCAGTTTGGCAGACGACACTTTAGTTATGCTATGTTTTCTTCGCAACATTTCCAATTGAATGATAAAAAAAATATGAAAGAAACTAAATAATTATTTATCATTCAGCTGAAACTGTTTTTTTCTATAGTACTTGATTGTATTTTTATATTTGATCTCAGTAATTGAAGTGTAATTTGATTGATCTCATTTAACGTTAATTAAAGTGAAATTACGTTGATTTAATTTGATTAATTTATTGTTTTATTTGCCTCACATAATATTTTTCATAATTATATGCGGGATCCCGCCAATACCGGGATCCCGCGGGATTTGAATTCCAACTCCCGCCAATACCGGGATCGAGCATGGGGTGCGGGATTGGAAGCCCTAGTCAAAAGATATCAAGTGTCATCTTACACTTTTATAATCAGAAGGACCTTCCGGACATTTTAAAAAAAAAATTACGAATTAAAACAATTTTGCAAACGAATGCGCCACTATGCCCTGCACTATATGGATTTAACTCGTGAAAATTTTTGTGCGATGATTTGTTACGATTTCCGGCGTGAGCTAACTCGAAAACAGTATGCAGATCAACTCACTTCGACTTTTGGGGATGAAGCACCATCGAAAATGATTGTATATCACTGGTTAGGAAATTAAATCGTGGGCGGTCTACGCTCACGGACGAATTTAAAAAAGGTCGCCCTAAATCGGTTGTTCACAAAATAACAATGCTGTGCGAGAACTAATAATGCAAGATCGTCATTTTACATATCGCAAGATAAAGGAGTCCCTAGGCATAAGTATGACAAGCATATATAAAAAAAAATATTACACGAAAATTAATCTTAAAAAAGAATTTGTTTTTTTTTAACTCAACTTAAGCATTGATCAAAAACAAGCTCGTATCGATTGGTGCAAAAAAATTATAAAAAATACAATCATGGTGCATCAAAAGCTGTTTATAATATCTACACAGGTGATGAATTTTGGATTAATGCGTATGACTCAGAAACTAATCAACAGTGAACGGTGTGGGTGTTCCAAGATGAGTCGAACCCAACTAAAGTGATTTGTGCCAAAAGTACTTTGAAGGAAATGGTTGCCTATTTTTTTGGTATAAATGTACATGTGGTTAGAGTACATTCGGAGTGGTGCACGACCATTTGTTTGACAGAAGTCTTTGAAGAAATAAGAAAGAACAACCGACAACGCAGAATCATTCTTCATCATGACAATGCTAGGTGTCACACGTCGGCCGAAAGAACTCGGTTTTGGAAGGTCAGAAGATCGATTTGAAGTACGGGTTTGAAGTACGGGTCATCCGCCGTACAGCCCCGATTTGGCACCCAAATATATCTATTTATTTCCAAGTGCGAAGAATAAGTTACGTGGTCAACGTTTTTCCAATCGCAAAAAGGCCGTTGATGAGTTCAAAATGCATGTTTTGGAGATGCCTCAATAAGAATGGAAAAAGTGCTATAAAAATTGGTTTCAGCGTAATCGATCAGCATGGCGAATATTTTTAAAAAGATATTAAGTGATAGATGTTTGTTTCTTTTTGATATTCCGGACACATAAAAAGCAGCCCTCGCGTAAGCACTTTAGTAGCCTATAACAAGAGAAACAAGAAGGTATGTCGACTATTACTTTTAGTCTAGTATAAACTAAAGTGTACCAGAAAATGAGTGCATCTTCATGGCACTTACGTCCTTTTGATGAGAAGCAGTTTGTGGGCAATAACCTCAAAAACGGTATATCCGATTACGTTCAAAATAATTTCGTTGCATGTATTAATTAAGCGTTACCTTCATTATTTTTTTTTTTATATTTTTTGGACATACGATTTAGAAAACCCTTAAAATCTCCAATACTAAACCATACGGTTAATAAATATTTACTTATCGCTTTACATGTTGCAGTGATAGCTAAAAATTTTACTTTCACAACAGATACCGATTCCACAGTTGTCCTAACCAATCATACCTCGACCGTAGCAGCAATGCTATTAAGCTGGACGTTTCAGATTTTGTCTATAATTTTTTTATCAGAAAACAACTCTGGTAAATGAGCCCTCTTCGGGTTTAAAATTAGGATGAGTCTCAATACTTCGCATTCCTATTTCGCATCGCATTCGCATTAAACTCAAAACGAAACTCTGCTCCCCAGCTAAGAACACAATCTGGTGGCATTTTATTTGAAGCTGGCCGAAGGTTCTCCACGTCAGCTGGGAATCAGCGTAAGAATGTACGAGGTCCCGTACAATAAGTAGCTAACTGGTTTGTTTTGGTTTCCTTTGCTTATCAGGTTTTGAGGATAACAAATTACTTTCGTTCTTCGTTTCCCTTTACAAAAGTCAGCATTAGAATGTACTTTAGAAAATAATAATAAATTAACCTTATGAAGCGTATAGGTACTTTTAAATTTTCCAAACATTTGACGTTTCAGCAGCAGTCATGTTCGTGTAATGTACTTGATCTTAAATTTGGCGTCAGGCGCTAAACGGCTATTGTACGTGGTAGTGGTATCGTGTTCTGTCACTATACTTTAATAAAATGAACAGTTTTTATGTCACAAGTGCAAATAGATCTAACCTTCGATAATAACACTTGTGCTGAAGTAGTGCGTAGTTTGTACAATATACCGGTGGTGATGTGTGAGTAAAAATGTCGTAGCGTATTTTGTTCTGCTTAGAATCGAATAGGAAAATAAAGTTAAAAGGGAAAGTTGTTATTATTAAATTACTAGTAAAACTATTTCCTCTTTTCTCCTGATGAACGTATTATAACGTGTTTATTTAACGGATGTGCTTCAAAAAATCCTTTGGGATAGTTGTAGACATTGTTCTCTGTTAGTTGTTTTCATTGTCGAAAACAAAGTTTAAAAGCAACTTGTAGTGAGATTTTATGATACGAATATAATTTTCTAATACATAAAACTTAAATTAGGTCTTTTTTTGTCAATTAATTTTCCAAATATATAAGTAAAATACGAAACATCTATTCTTTTATAATAACAAATGAAGATGTTAAAGCTTATTTAATGCCTTGAATATTTAACGCCTGATATTTTTTGAGAAGAGTCACTTGACGTTTTAGACAATTGTGTCGCAGATCTTCTTAGTATATATGCATTTTAGGTTGCTTAAAGAATTGCGTTGAATGCCGCAAAGCAAATCAAAATCGATCAACACGTTCGATAGATATCATAGCTTAAAAATTAAAAAATAGCATTTTATTTAAATAAGTCTAGGTGTTTGAAAAAAGAAAAACTGAAAAAATATTACAATTATATTTTTGGGCTCGGGGAGCTTGAAAAACAGAAAAACCGTTCATATCTGGAGGTTTTGAGTTCGAACGTAGCAAAGTTTTAAAAATGGCCGATGAGGTCAACTCTTTTTCGAGTTTTTGAGTTCGAAAAGCTTAAAGATAAGTATATGAGCTTTGAGCGAGCTGTATTTTTAGACTTAGGGAGCTCAAGAACATATCGATAAATATAATAGCGCGAAGTTTTAGGGATGGCCTGCAGGGTCACCCGTTTTATAGATTTTTTTTTTCTTTTGAACATTATTGTTCATTCGTTTTGACACGTGTATACGTCTTCGACGCTAGCAAATATTATTTGTATTGTAACTTCTTAGGTTAGATTTTTATATGAGGATAACTTTTTTCCTGATATCGTATTTAAATCAAAGATTGACTATATTCTGTTCCGAGCTAAGCTCTATCTATCGAGAAGACCGCATTAAGATCTGTTTAAGAATGTCAAAGGTTTTCGCGAACAGACAGACAGATAAAAACTTAAATATCGATATTTTTTCTACATTACCCTTCTGTTTTCGTCCCCTTTCAATTATTCATACACACCTTCAATGTACAAACACACAGCATTTTTGTTTTATTATATGTTTACACCTTGCTTTAAAGACTGACGACATAAAATTAATGATAGATAATAAAAAACCCACACATTTTGAGATAGACAAGCGACGTTCTATTCTGTTATTTAATGAAGAAACAGAATATTCCGCTATTTTATTATTGCTTATGAGCATAGTTCTCAATACTGTTACGAGAGGAGTATATAAGGTGTCTACTGAGGTACAACATCACTGGTGCCCTTGGACTAGCGTGACATTTAATTTAACGTCGTAAGATATAAAGGTACATATCCATCGTCGCTCATCTTACAAAATATGTTATAGTGTCCGATTATGCATTTAATACAGCACATAGCACTGGCCGCACTCACCCTGGCGATCTTCTTGAGCAGCCCCAGCAACACGTCCGTCAGTTGCGACCGCTCGTGCACCTGCGCCGTAACAGGTCTGTTAGGTCGGGGAAAAAGTGTTTTTGTATTTTATAAGTAAAAAGTTTCACTAAAATCTCTTTGGTTGCGCTGCTTGTATCTGGCTAGTTTTCATATCATTATGTAGAACGACATTTTAAAAAAAGAAAAATATTAAATTGAACCATTTTTCTATTCTGGTTCAGTCCTTCAAAATAAGTAAATCTAATGTAAAAATTCAATACATTTTGAGGTTTCTTTAAAAAATAGGCCAGACAAGCCGCAAAAAAAATATGTGACATTTATGAACCTAAGGCAATGTCTGTAAGTGTAACACAACACCGGTTCAAAGGTTTTCAGTCTGGTAATTTTGATGTCAAACACGAACCTCGCTCTGGTCGACCTGCTACGGGTAGTCAATGCAATTTTTAAACGACATTGCCGAATAGTTGGGGATTGACCACAAAACAGCTTTGACCCATTTGAAAAAAGCTGCATATACAAAAAAGCTCGATACTCGAGTTCCACACGAGCTCACTGAAAAAAATCTAATGAATCGTGTACTCATTAGCGATTCCCTATTAAATGTGATGAATCCGAACCATTTTTGAAAAGATTGATCACTGGTGATGAAAAATAGATTACTTACGACAAGAACGTACGAAAAAGATCATAGGCAAAAGGCAAGCAAGCTCCGCAGACTATAGCGAAACCCGGATTAATTCGCAATAAGTTGATGCTATGATGGGGTTGGAAGGCCATAATTCATTATGAGTTTTTACCGCAAGGCAAAATCATCAATCCAGACGTCTACTGACAACAGCTGATGAAACTCGAGCAAGAAGTAAAGAAAAACGGTCGGAATTGATATACAGAAAGAGTGTGGTTTTTCAGCCTGATTACCTGAGTTTGGTTGGGAAATGTTAATACATCCGCCGTATAGCCCTGACCTTACACCCTCAGATTTTCACCTGTTTCGGTCTCTCCAGAATTCTTTAGGTATTCTTTGGATAGGTATGTGGATTACGTTAACATCAAGAGAGACCGTGTATATTTAAATATCCATTCCACTGAATGCTTACGTAGGTCACTCTAAAACAAACCGATAATGTTATGAAGTAGGTAATTTCATCTCTTAGAAATACATTAAGCAGTCTATTTTTTGTTTACTTTTAAATCTTTTAAAAGCATTTTCGAACTACAAATTAGTATGCGACCGCCGGAGAGGAATGGTCACCGCCGCCCAAGGACTTTAACAACCCCAGAGTAGTCAAGAGTACTTTGCCGGTCTTTTAGAAAAGAATAAGATACACAGTGGGCGAGGGAATAGGCTATTGAAAATTTTGAGAAAGAACAGGATATATTGTCAAAACTACTTTTCGCAATTTTTTAATCAAAAGTTCCAGAATTTCTATAACGATGGGATTATATCACCACCTACAAAATGGCAACAAGTTGTTGAACAAAATGGCATATTAATGTACACAAAATATGACAAAAAATGATCTTGAATTTGTATATAAAATACGAAACAACTTATTCCCCGACCCTACACCTTTCTCTCAAAATTATGATGTTCGAGCGGTGATTGCAGTTCAGCAATGCTGTATGTTTTTACATTAACCTATCAGTTAAGTACGAACCAACAAAGTTTTATCACGCAATTGAAAGGCGATATGTAAGTAATTTTTTTGTTTTAAAATTAATTAAGACCGATTAGTAATTTATTTCAGTTTGTAATAGGGATCAGAGCCGAGTATTTTAAAAGTATTTGAATTGAGGACGAACGACCGGGGGGAGAAGGCCCTGAGACCAGCGGGAGGGGCCCGGGGCCCGGGGCGCGGGGCGCGCGCTCACCTCGTCCAGCACGATGCAAGAGTAGTGCGTCAGCAGCGGCGACGCGAACATCTCCCGCAGCAGCACTCCCTCCGTCACGAACTGCGAAACGAAAACGTCGTAAGCGGAAGTCCGCCCACAGCGACCGGCCGACGCCGCGGCCGCGGTCGTCCAGGGCCGACTTCGACGTGCACCTTTAAACGAGAACCCCACGGAAAGTTTCTGGAATTGGGCATTTAGAAGAATATTTAAAAAATAATTACTGTTTTCGAAAATATAACTCTTCAGGAGTAGGTTACATTTTAGTTTGTGTGAATTGTCATTTGCACTTGCATTACCAAATCGATTTGGTAAAATTGTATATGTATATTAGGTATAATTTATATCAAGATTTTTAAGAAAATCGTTACACTACTTAAAACATTTTTTTAACGTTACAAAATAACATCTGCAGTTAGATTATAAACGGCGATGTAGAGCAATGTATGATAATTTAATTTTTCAAAAAGTTCATATAATTTTTTTTTTAAATAGCTGATTTGTACGGAACTCTTAGGGTCCGAGTATTATTTGTACTTCTTCAGTGTTTTTTTAATCTTCTGAGTAGTCATAATTACATACGATTTGAATTTAGAAACAAAAACGACTAAAATTCGCAAAAAGTAATACCTACGAATTGAAACGTTTTTCATCTTAAGTTTGTTTGTAATGTTTTTTGTTGATGACTCGCGCGCAAATTGTTATTTGAAAATTGGTATTCCGATTCGTCTGGTTATTATAACTACATTATCTTCTTAGCAATTAGAAGTAAATATAAATATGTACACGACAAATAACAAAAATAAGGTTTTGTATATAAGCAATTTTATCTTTGCGACAAATACTAGTAACGAACCTACCCCCTTTGGATTTACCATATTTTTTTTTTCTATATATACATATATATCTCTTATATGTAAAATTCGTAATAAAGTCGTTTCATTTACTTATTAACTAACAAAGTTCCGAAAATAACTTAGGCAGAAACAATTTTTCTCGCCGTTTATATTTATACAACAAAAGCGGGAGGGAAAGGTAACATTAAAACATGAGATGCAAAATGCGCGTCACCAGGTGGAACGGGACGTCGTCGAGATGATTAAGTAAAAATATTTCATAAGCTGGATATCAACATACGCATTGTTGATGATCAGAAAATATACAGTTTACAAAAAAAAAAAACACCACCACGGGTGTCCGGAATTGCACGAGAAAACATCTGGAAATATCTAGAGGCGATATCTCGGGCACGTGTAAATGAAGAATATTAATTGGAAACCCAAAAATTAGTCATTTTCGCAGAAAAACCCGTTGATATAATAACAAAAACGCTGCACTGTCGTGGTGTCATTATTCTAGGAAAAGCGAAGTATTCTTATTTAATCGTACCACTGCAGCAACAGTGAAACAGAACTACTGCTATTGCGTCCTTTATATAAAAAAAAAATCCTTCGCAAATCTTAATCGACATATACGTCGTAAATAATTTCAAAACTTAATATGTCCAATATTGTTGGAGCACTTGTTACAATTTTATTAAGGAGACACATCAATTACAATTTAGAAAGGTTATTATGAATAAATGAGCGCTTCATGTCCAAAAATTTTTAATGTCCCGCTAAGAAAGCTGGAAATTTTTGTGAAATCACGAAAATTATTGCGGCTAGAACAATGCTCGGGTTAATATTATACTTAGACAAACCACTATGAATATTAAAAAAATACAAAACGGTAGAAACTTTTGTAGAATATCTCCAATAATCATTCTAAATAAAGTTGTTTAGAAAAATTGTTTTTAATCGAATGGGAAGTCAAATCATTTTAATTATTCATCTGACACGACGTAACTTTCTATTTCAGTTAATGCTGAAAGCGAGTCTTCGAGGCGAGTCGTTTTGGGTTTTACTTAAAAATAGAAATGCAGTGTACGGGCGTCCGATTGTGTCCAAAGGTCGTCAGTTTGAATATGAGCTCGCAGCGACAAGTTTTCCTAAATAATCTATCGTTTGTCCAACAATAGCGCTCGCTAACGAGGAAGGAAAACTTTATGAGGTTCGAGCGTAGATAAAAACTCAATAGCACGTGTATGGAACCTGTTCGTATGAAACCTGTTATGTTATTACCTATTTTATCTCTTTCTCTAGCGTCGCAATATCAAAGGACACCTTTACGGGCACGGACTCGCGAGCGGCAACTTCGTAATTTTATTCAGAGCAATGATAAACATTGGTCCAGGTTGATACTATATTTTTCATCGTGTTAGCGTATGTGTGCTGATGTATTTACAAGTTTTTCAAATTCAATTATTTACACGTTTGATGTACCTGTTAATAGTCTACCCGAGGAAAATGGGCCATTCGGCAACAAGGGCCTAAAACTTTTCTGATATACAAGGGAATAAATTTATACATTCGCGTACCTATTATTGAGGACATTTTGGATGGAACTAGACACTCAGATGTAAATTTGTTTTTATGGGTGAAACTGAGAGGTCTGCTTTTCCTTTATACTGTCATGTGTAAAAGCATATAATTATGCGCTTCCTTCCAACTCGATGATTTTCACTACATTTTCAATATATACATTTTTCAATGGAATACTTTAGGTGTACCTGCTTTTCGAGAAAATAGCATTACACGGTTGCAAATTTTTAAACGACTTGACAAAACGTAGTTCTCTGTTGGACCCATATGTATGTTTGCAATTTTCTAAAAATATACTGATTCGATTGAATAGAGTTTTCGTTTTTCGATTGCATATTTTTCTAAAAAGGTTTTAATTTATAAAACATTATTCTAGACTATAAGAAACAAAGGCTAGAGACTAAACTGACACAGTGAACTTTTAGGTAATCAGTGATAGACTATATTTGAATACACCTAGATGGGAGGAATCCAATTTTTTTTGACGTCACCCTCCCGGCCGCCTGCATAATAAACTGCCGAATATAAAGGAGCGCTCGCGCAGGCGGACGGCGGCGACGGTCTTAAATAAAACATTTCTTTCTCGCACCATACAAAGCCATAAACTCGATCGAATCCACAAATGCGAAATTGAATAAATATATAATATTTTAAATATTTACTCATAGCATACAATCGCACACATCCACACAGGTCAATGTCCCTAAACTAACTGCGGGTCCTTAATTTCTTATCGCTGTAGCTCGGTAAAACTTATGAGCCCAAGCAAATTTAATTAAGTTACCGAGGTAGAGCTTTTAGTGAGTGAGAATCCCACACAGAGGGTTATGTGGGATTCTCGCAGGGCCACGTGGTCCTCCATCGCGTTGGCGGAGGTGCCCTTCCGTTCACGATTTTCTTTTCCTGTATAATTAAACCAAAAAAAACCTGACTAAGAGCATGTCGATCCATGTTCAGGGTTCCGAAGCTATTATTACAAAGAAATACACTACAGATGAAAAAGTACGTTTGTTACACTTTTTCCACGTTTCCCACACAGAATAGTTATACAAGCACTTTAGTCGTCTATAACTAGAGAAACAAGTGGGTACGTCGACTATTACTTTTAGTCTAGTGTAAAATAAAGTGCACCACCAAAAGAGCGTATCTTCACAGCACTTACGTCTTTTTGTTGAGAAGCTCAGTTTTTGGCAATAACTCAAAAACAATATATCCGATCATGTTCAAAAATAATTTTCGTTGAATGTATTTATTAAGTGTTATCTTTGTCATTTTTTCGTATTTTTTGGACATGTAGTTTAGAAAATAAAAGAGGGAAACAATTTCTACTAATTTCCGAGCGATTATTTTGGTAATTATTGAAGTGATCAGAAAAATTGCTTAGAAACCTTAGAGTTTTTTTTAAAAGGACTGTATATACCACATGTAGATCTTTTTCTGAAAGAAATATTTATTTTTGTCATTTAACCACCAAACCAAGTAGCGGCTTATACAATACACCTATAATCCGAATTTCATCAGTATACATATTGTAGTTTTTGAGTTAAATGCCTGTGACATTCGGACGACGGACGGATGGACGGACTGATACAACGAAACTATAAGGGTTCTGTTTTTTTCATTTTAGCTCGCAACCCTAAACAAAGGCAGCAGTGGGCTCTCTATCAGCAACTTCCGACACAGAAGACGAGGCCGTGCTCTGGATCTCTTCGTGCCTCGATCGATGTTTTCATTTTTTTTTGTTTGCCAAAATCAGACCCCGAGCGTCTATAAAAGTGAATCGTCGAAAGCCTCCGATCATAGAAAAGGTAAAATACTTATACATATTGAAAAGTATAAATATGTATGAGCCCGTTTGCGACGCCATTTGCAACGCCGACGTCTCTTTTATTTGTCTTTATATTTCTTTTAATTCTTACTTTGAATTAATTTATTTATGAATTTATTTATACGAGCCTTTAAGAGAACAACTATCGACAGTTTAGGTCTTCGAAGACGAGGTCAAGAGTATTAAAGAAAATGGTTCTTTCATGTTTCTCGAGAAAAGTAAACGTTGCCACAATTCTTTTACACGAATACAGCTCTCTTCCCGATGTTGGGTGCGCACGGTTTGTTTGCCAGAAAAAATCGTCGAATTCCGTAAGCGTAAATTGAAATATAACATCCCCTTTTATCACAATAATGGGATTTCCCACACCGCTCGGAAGACAAACAATTCATTGAAGCAGGAAAACGTTTCTGTTGGTGCGACATCCTTCGTATAATTAATTTTAAGCAGCGAGTCTTAAAAGATTTCTTTAAATTTTCTACAATGAAAGATTCGTTAAACGGTCAGCGGCTTGAAGATACAGATGCGGCATAAAAAACTTACTAAACGTCCTAAACATCCATTTTGTCAACATCAATTTCTAATCGTAACGGAGAAAACTGAAAAAGAAGGTTAAATAATTTAGTCATTACCTGTATGTCATTAAATTATTCCCGATGATTTCGGGTTGCCCTTCGTACTAACCACGATGCCGGTGCGTGGAGACCTGCACGTGCCCATGGACACGGCGTAGCCCACGTCCTGGCCGGGCAGGCAGCCGCGCTCGTGCGCCACCCGCGCCGCCAGCGCCAGCGCTGCCGACACGCGCGGCTGCGTCACGCACACGCGGTGCCCCACCTCCAGCAGGTACTGCGACAAACGCGCCAAAAATGAAGTCAACTTTGATATAACAATAAATTAACTAAATAATTCAAGTTCAGTGTTCAAAAATAAAATAAATTATTGAGCTTATAACGATCAAAAGATTGATTTAATTTATGCCCAACACATAATCTCAAATTAGTGTATCGCAGTTTCTTCGAAACTTAAAAATTATGCAGGTCCGCCTATAAACTTATGTGAAAAGTTTAGAGGTAGACTATAGTAGACTATAACTTTTGTCGAAATAAGTACCAAAGGAAAAGGGAACAATTAGGAAGAAGTCGCATACGTTGCAAGTTACTTTATCGTCTCGTCGGTAGTCGCAGAAAAGCGACACCTATCGCCCCGCCAACAAAAAATAGGAAATGGGCAAGAAAACATATGTACTATATAATTGATAATAATATATATACATGTAAATGTTTACGTGCATTAAACCACATGTAAACAATATTAAACGTTTAGTACTTTCATACTCTCCGAGTTCAAGAATGCAACCTTCATACATTTTCAGTTTTTCGAGTTTAAACATCTAGATTTATTTAAAAAAATAGCCATTTTTTTTTCAACTACGTTATTTATCAAACACGTTATTCGATTTAGATCTACTTTGTGGCCATTTCAACCAGTTTTTTAAGCAAAGAAAGCAACAGGTAGCAAACATCAATCCAACGAGTACTTTAACAGTTATATATAAAAAACAATTTTTGCTAATTTTTCGTTAACAATATTTCTCGAACGAATCAACTTATTTTGATGCAATTTGCGACATTTTTTGTCTAAGCAGAAGAGATATCAGATTTTTAAAATTTTTCGGTAAATATTATTTTAAAAAATCCTACTACGATATTTCTTGAACAGATTAATTTGATGTATTTAAACAATGCTTGGCATTGTGTTTTAAGAAAACAACTGGATAGATTTTGGAATTTATCGGTAGAGTATTTTACAAATTAATTTTAAAAATTCTGAATAAAGAATCTCCAACGATATCTATTGAACAGATCAACCGATTTTTATGCATTTTGCGTCCGTCAAATGCAACTAATTGGGGAAAAGAGCCGATTAGATTAAATATTGATTTTGGTATCGATTGGCAAAATAGTCTAAAATAATAAAAACAAATATTTTTCTGAAAACCTTATTTTTTGCGATTCCTCAAATTATACCGGACGGAATCAGTTCAACGTTTCAGAAAGTCTAAATTGAGTCGACCATTTTCGACTGTCGCAAGCTGCGATCTGTAACCGTTCTAAATTACGGGATGTTTACACACGCACACGTACGCAGCAACTACGCATTTTTTTTATTTCTTTTTTCATTTTCATAGAGGAAAGTTATTTTTTTTTTATTAATGAAGAGCCGTGTTACATCTATATAAATAAAAAAAACAATTGCCGCATACTCGCATATACAAGAGCATCACTTGAGAGCGGCTTGACCGATTTTGCTGATTCCCATTTTGTTACCTGCGTAATTGTCAGGGCAAACCTTTTATAAACGAAGATAACCTTTTCTATCTGTCTGTCTGTTTGTCCGAAGTATATTCGGAACGGCTGAACCGACAACGATGCGACTTTAACTAGGTGCTTACTGAGTTACAATTAAGGTGCTTTATAACCTTATAATTTTTGGGGTGAAAAACCTTAAATATGGGATAATTTATCGGAAATTAATTAAAAATGGTAACCGAATCAAGATCGAGAGCAAAACTGGACTCGAAATTACGATGGAGACTCCGTTATCAGTCGACACACGATGTGGAGGGATCACTGCATGTTCACAAAGGTGGGGTCGAGGGTGATAGTTGTCTACAATAAAAATTATAGTGTTTAAAGCTTTTTTTTAGGATTCTGATAAAGTTAATAACAACCCTTATAGTTTATGCTATTTCAATAAATCTTGTGTATAGTTTGAAGCAAATGGAAAGATAAAGGATACATTTTTTAGGGGTTACGTGAGCACACTAAGAATTCTTATAATGTAACCGAGTTCAATAACAAAATATGGAATTGTCATAGCTGGAAGAAAATGAAAGACCAAGAATACTTTTTATGGTTCCCCAAGACTTACTAATAACCCTTACAATTTTCACGATTTTATTAAAATATAGTATGAAAATTGCTGAAAATGAAGGAAATGATACATCATACATTTTTTTAGAATTCCGTGATTACGAGGGGCGGCTGATAAGTCCGCGGCCCAAGGTACTTAGCGATGACTCATTATTTCACAACTATTACCACTAATTGCGACACTTCTTGTTAGTATAAATATAGCTTCCTTTCGTTATTAAAGTCATTAACAAATTATCTGTCAAAGCACAAACATCATGTCAGCCGAATCGTCAAATCTCATTAATATTGAACATCGCGCCGTAATAAAGTACTTCGTAAAGAAAGGAAAAACGCCCAAAGAAATTTTTGAAGACATGGTATCAGTTCTTTAGGAATCTGCGCCTTCGTATACGATGGTCAAAAAATGGGCTCGCTTATTTCAACAAGGACGAGAGAGCTGTGAAGATGATCCTCGCCCAGGGCGTCCTGTGACGGCAGTGACGGAGGAAAATGTTCGAAAAATCTAAAAATTAGTACTGGCCGACCAAAGAATAAAATTATGGCAGATAGCTGAAGAGTTGCAGATTAGTAAAAAACGAGTTGGAGAAATTATACACGAGCATATGAATATGAGAAAAATCAATGCGCGTTGAGTACCAAAAATGCTAACGCCGTTTGTCAAGCAGCGGCGACTTCAGACAAGTAAGGATTTTTTGAAGTTAGTCGGGGATAATATAGACGAAATTTGCGACCGAATTGTAACCGTGGATGAAACCTGGGTTCGTCAATACGATCCGGAATCTAAACAAGAGTCCATGCAATGGATGAAAAAAGGAGAAAGGCCGCCGAAGAAATTCAAGGTTCAAAAGTCGGCATCGAAGCTTATGGCGACAATTTTTTGGGATAGTGAAGGTGTTTTACTAATTGATTACTTGCCAAAGGGGAATACTATGAATGGCCAATATTACGCGAATTTATTGGCTCAGGCACCAGAGGCAGTCGTACAGAAGCGAAGTGGGAAGTTATCGTGCGGAGTGCTGTTTTTACAAGACAATGCATCTGTCCACACGGCGCGGGTTTCGAGGCAGGCCCTGAAGGACACGGGCTTCTCGGAAATTGACCACCCACCCTACAGCCCAGATCTAGCTCCCAGCGACGATTTTTCCAATTTAAAAGGAGTTACGTGGTCGTAGATTTGTTGATGACAATCAAATGAAGATGGCTGTAGAAAGCCATTTTGATTGCAAAGAAAAGGAATGTTTTTTGGGCGGTTTGAAGGCGTTATACACCAGATGTGAAAAATGTATTTCGCTTGAGGGAGACTATATTGAAAAATAAAAATAAAATACTCGTACTTTTCTTTCATTTAATGCCTTAGGCCGCGGACTTATCAGCCGCCCCTCGTATTATTTACTATAGTTACTTATTACAGTTTTACTAATTTCGCTGAAATTTTCACGTTTTCAGTGGCGCAGGCAAAGGCACAAAAGGATAAGAAGTGTTTCTGTGTCTGCATAATTGTTATATTTTCATGACTAAATAACTGATTCGATTTATGAGCTTTTCCAGAAAGGATTAAGATTGGCATCGAGCGATACAAAAGTGAAGAGTTTCACTGAAATTCCATTTTACATCGCATTAACACTACAGGCAAGCCACCTAGAAGAAAAGGCTGAACTCGATCAATTTGAGCGACTCCTGTTTTATTATGTTCGTAATCGTCAGGACAAAGTCGATATAAGAGAATAATTTTAGGAAATCAAACGGGAAATTCGGAAATTTTATTGTGATTTTTATATGTAAATCTTAAAAAATACAACATGACATTTCGTTTGACAATTAGGATATCACTTTTGCTTCAGCCTTTGCTATTATCAATTTTCAAGATGCTTTCAAGAAGAAGAAATAATTAAATGAATTGAATGTAGAAATTAAATTAAATTATCAAATACTCATATCACATACCATAATTATATAAGGATATAACGAATACAATAGTATGTATTTTTTTGTTAATAAATTTTCGTGATGGTGTATGTTTTTTCATAAAAAGAAAGTGGCGTTTAGTTTGAAAGCTAAAAGCGATAAAACATGAAATTGAATTTTAAATTTATTGTGTTGCTTGCACATATATAGGGTTGATTTGGATAAAAAATGCCGCCAATCAACCTCGTAATATCTGTTTGGCCATAAATTTGGATAGGACAGCGTCTGTCGGGTCTGTTGATTATTAATGAACATTATGCATATATGTTGCGGTAGCCTGCGCCTCGTTTTACACTTTGATCTGTGGCGGTGACCAGTGTCGGAGAGATGTCGGCGCGATCAGACGGTTGTCCCCATTGAACTGTCCCCTTTTTCATTTTATTTTTATGATTAATGTAATTGATGAGTGTAATATTAGTGATGGGCGATGCACCCTTTAACCGTTTCCGAAATCACAATCCCCCAACATGAGACGGCGCATACGCAGAGCACTCCGACACTACAAGCAGAGCCAGAATTAACATTTACTACCCAATCTCTGTGTATAGTACCTGGAGACCGGTCCAGATTTTTCCAGGAGCTTGTAGACACCATTTATAAAACCAAAGATAACCAGCTAAAACTAGAAACGTGGTTACATCCGGTAGAAGCTTTTTATCCCTTTTTATGATCCAGATGATTGTGAATTCACTGTCATACAGTGGTATGACGAGTTAGAACATCACAAACAGAACAAGTGGAGTAATTATGAAGCAAAAAACACGGCATTTATGCAACTACGCGGTCGAGAAAAAAATGAGCTGCCAGTATCTATCCCTTAGCATCAGAATGGACCGATGTCAAGGATCGGACATGCCAACAATTTGCGGAACCTCAGAGGTTTCGCGAATTATTTCTTTACATGATCAACTATAAGAATGATCAGGCCCCGATCTACGTCGAGTATGCGACTACGAAACTCGCCAATATTGACAGACTGCAGATGGGGTGGAAAAACGGCCAAAAAGAATTAAATTGTAATGTTATAAATCAGTGATAAGGAGGTAGATGCCGATTTGCTTAAAAACGCTCCATTAAGGTTTTGTGATTTAAAAAGACATTTGAATATTTATACCACGTTACAATCTCTAAAAAGATCTATGGATCCCCCGGAAACATAGTTCTAAACTTAAAAAAATAAGTGAACCATTATTGTCAAGCACCTCTCACACTTGTCATTATTATGGTAAGATCGGTCACATAGAACGTAATTGTATAAAATTAAAATCCATTCGAGACAAAGGGGTGTTTAACAAGCCGGCTCGGCTTAAGATTAATGAGAACAGTAATGTGATTTCCGGCGGTTCCGGCGTGACGTGCGGCTCTTGCAATAACAGCGGTCACAATGACAGCATTTATTTCTTTAGGCAAAGCGCCGAAAGAAATAAGCTTACGAAACCCATAGTAAACAAAGACGTTAACATTTGCTGACTTTAAACCGGAGCCTTGTTAACGTTATTATTGAAGGATAATAACTGCATACTCGATTAATTGGTATGGAAGGTTTTAGGATGCACTGGTTGACTTAGAATTGATCCTCAGGGCGCTGTCTCGAGCTAGATTTCATTTGCTAGATTTAAATGGGAAAAATGTTATTTTATTAAAGAATATGAAAATTTTCTAAGTCATGACGCACCTCGAGGTAAGGTTCGTTGCGATGTCAGTAAAATCGATGCGCTTGTTAAAGCACCGATACTCGTCAAACGGGCTACAATTTATGGACTAGCTGGATATTTCCGTAAATATGTTCTTAATTTTGCGTCCATTATGGCGCCATTGTAATTATATTACAAATAAAGAAGAGAAGTGTAGTTGAAGTATTTGTATGTTTATTCGATTTTGATGCCTTGTGTGTGATGTGTTATCTGATCCGTTGATATCATTAATTAATTTAATGATTTTTATTGAGTTTTAAATGATTACGAAAATGAACAAACAAATTTAGTGGACTTAGTTTATTACTGTTTTATCTTGAAACGCTTTGCACACAAAAGTGTGTTGAAATGCCAGGTTCCATCGTTAGACACAAATGACAGATGTACGGTTTTTAGAAAGGCTGGGCATTGATGTTAAGTCGTACTATAAAGTACTAATTTGCGAAGACATCGCGAGAGCGCGATGCTGTAAGGGCGTGTGTCGCACGCGCCGCATTTACACTTTGATTTACGGCGGTGACCGGCCGACGAGGGGGCGGCGCGCGACGGACGGTCTCGCAAAGACGTCGGCGCTTATATATACAGAAAAATTTGAAAAGCAGCACGAATAAGTATTTATTTCTTACTAGAACTTCTTAGGAAAAAATTTTTTTGTTCGTTTGGATCAGTATTCGTAAAAAACATAAAAGCATTATTTCAATAACCTATTAATGACCTGCGGTACGTGACGTTAGTGAATGAAGAACATTTTTTTTTTTTAGTTTTCCCCTTGCGAGAGGGATGGGGAAGGAGGAGAAAAACCCCTTATGGGCCGTCCATGCGCCCGAGCACACAGGTGTGTCCGACTCGCACAGACTAAAAACCTCCTGAACAACGTGAATCTGCAATGGCGCGAGCAGAACGCTATTACGCCTTCATTTAAAAAGCGGCCGTACGGCATGGAGATGCCGTCGGCGCGTGACTGCCCTATGGGTGCCTTACGAGTGACACCACGGCATAGGAGGTCACGTGAAACTTACAGTACGGACTGTAAGTTTCGAGGGGACTCCGGGGGCGCGGGGAGCGCACCGGATTGATGACCTTTAACGGTCGTAATTATTGGGTTAGTCCCTACTCCTAGTCAGTAACCATCTTATTTAATTCTATTAGTTTTTCCACCTCGACAGTGAGATCGTCGGGAGGATCTGTCAGGATATTCCGTGGTCTTCTACAGAAATGATTTGGAGGAGGTGGCTCGTATGTAACGGCCTCAACTAGTAGGGGATTCGGATGGTTACTCGCTATATCAAAGAAACGCTCTGATGCGTCCTTCATAAATTTAGAAATAGTCGGGAGTTCAAAATCCCGATGGAGTGTAGAGTTTTTTGACGTACCATGGTGCGTCAGCTGCTCTTCTACAGAATTTATTCTGCACTACTTGCAGATCATATAGTATATCAGGTCGTGCATGAGCAAAAACTGGACTCGCGTATGTCATGACCGGCCTGATACACATCGTATATATCGTTCGTTTATTACGTAACGACATTTTACTCTTTCTACCTAACATTCCGTATAAGCGGGATAAGTAAAATATGGCTAATTTCCTAACCCGAGCGATGTGGTCTCTAAAATGGAGATGTCTATCTAACGTGATACCTAGATATTTATAGTGTTTTTGCCACGGAATTGGTTGATTTTGTATACGTAAATATGGGGTATTTAGTGGAACTGTAATAGTCGACTTTCGCGGGCTATAGTCGAAATAAATAGATGCCGACTTCTCGGGATTGACTTCTATTCTCCAGAGTCGGAGCCATTGCGTCAGCTCATCAATGGCCCTCTGTAAACGCGGTAGAATGTTCCGGAGGCAGTTGGATCTGAGAAATAGTGCAGTGTCGTCCGCGAATAGCGCGAGTTGGACGCCTGTTTTCGGCCGAGGGATGTCATTTACGTACGCGGAGTACAGCAGAGGGGGAGAGCGTGGAGCCTTGAGGTACTCCAGCTCTTATTGGTCTAACTGACGAGTACGTATTGTCAAGTCGGAAGGTAAAGTGGCGATTACTGATATATTGGTGGATAATAATTACTAGCCGATCTGGGAGCTCTAGTTGGTAGAGCTTATGTATAAGGCCTGCGTGCCATACCCTATCAAAGGCCTTGGCTACGTCAAAGAAGACCGCCACTGTCTTTCTTTTGACTTTAAAGCCTTCCGAAATGTATTCTACAAGACGGAGGGCTTGTTGCGGGCAAGAATGGTTAGGTCTGAATCCAAATTGTTCATTGATTATAAGGCCTTTATCTATGAGATGCTCACTTAAGCGGGTTTTGAGCGTTTTTTCAAATAATTTTCCTAGTATGCTCAAAAGACTGATAGGTCTGTAGCTAGCGGGGCGGTCGCGTGGTTTCCCGGTTTAGGAATTCCAATGATTACAGCTTCTTTCCAAGCTGCGGGAAAATAACAATTTTTGATGCACGCATTAAAAATTGCGACCAAGAGAGTAACGAGTGGTGCAGAAAAACACTTGAGTGCTTTACTGCTAATGGAATCCGCTCCTGGAGCCTTTCTGATTTTAAGGGCTTTGATATGTTTACTAACCTCATCATGGGTGATGGGATCCAGATCGTCTTTGGGTGGGAGGGAGACTCTGCGACGAACCTCCTCCTCTACCCTCCTAACATGTTCAATGTCAACCGCGGGGTTTTCAGAGCATTGTTGTTCAATGCTGTCTGCTAAACACTCAGCTTTTTCCCGGTCATCGAACGCTATAGAATTATCAAGTTTCCTAAGAGCGGGCGTGGGGACAGCTTTTTCCGTTTTAAGGGCTTTGGCTAATCCCCAAAAGCTTTGTGACTGGGTTTAATTTCTACCATTAGGTCGCTCCAATTTTCGTTCCTGACTTCCGCACGCGGTCCCTCACTTTACGTTGGAGGATGCGCGCTTCGGACCTATTTTCACATGTGGGGTATTTGCTCGCTCGGCGCAAGGCGGCGTTTTTTGCCCTTATCAGTTCTTTGACATCTCTCGGCAGCTCCTTGCGATCAGAGTTCGCCGGAACTGTCCGTGAGCTGTCATCGACCACTGTCCTGATGTGGTTGGTAAGGGCACCTATCGCATTGTCAATGTCGTCTGTCGAAACGATGTCATTTGGAATATTGTTTAACATAGGGGTGTCGATTTCCTCGAGCGCGGTCGACACCTTCTGCCAATTTGTTATAGTTTTAACAGTTGGAGGACAGTCCCCGGTGAGAGAGCCTAACCTCATGAGAACGGGTCGGTGATCCGAATTGAGACACTGGAGGGTCTCAATGCAACTCAATTTCAGAGCTACCCCTTTCAAGAGGGCGATATCTAAGATATCAGGCCTACGATTAACGTCATTTGGATAATGAGTCGGGGTGAGTGGAGTAATAATATCGAAGTGGAGATCCGCTGCGAGGGTCTCCATTTTTCTTCCGTTGCTGTTAGAATAATTACATTTCCAGTTAATGTTTTTACTATTAAAATCGCCAAAGAGAATGACGGCATCCCCTAGGGCTAAAAGTTTTCTAAATCGCTCCGGAGCAATTTTTTCTTTGGAGGTAGGTATACCGACACTAATATCAGAACACCGTGACCTGACATGCTAAGTCTACATGCGGTAGCTTCTATGTTATCTAGCGGTGGAATGTCGATCGGACAGCAGTATAAAGATCGATTGTAATACAACGCGGTTCCACCTTTTGGAGCGCCTATTCTGTCAGTCCGTAATTGTATGTAATTACTTATTTTACAGGCTTTCGAAATATGTGGTTTCAAAAGAGTTTCCTGTACCATAATTATATCTGCTTTGTACTCCAGCGCACACCTATTGAGTTCACCTATACTATCGATCAAACCGTTTGCATTGAACGAAATTAGTGAAAGATTTTTAGGTTTATGACGTCCAACTGAGTTTATTTGCAGGCGCCCGGGCGCAGACATTATAAGTTTTCAAGTCTGTTAATTAATTCCTGGTTTTCCAGGATGATTTGGAGGCGATCCACGCCGTGTTTCGCTCTCCTGAATTTCGCAGCTAAATCAGCGACCTCGGCGCGCTTCTTACTACCTGGAGTATGGACATAATAGTATTTATGTCCTCCCCCAGGGCGGACGCCGCGGCCCCGGTACGACGTGGTGGGTGAGTGGGAGACTCCCTTACATTAGGCTCTGGCGTGGCTTTCGGTTTTACCCACGGAAGCGGATTTTTCCATTTGTTAATATCGGAAGGGGGGGCGGGGCGGGAAATCCGCCCGCCGGCGCTCTCTCTGGTATGACTAATTTCCGCCCTTACGGTTGGACGGTTTGTTTGGGAAAGAGGGGGGAAATTGATTTTGACTATTAAGTCTGTTTGTCGGTATGTTTGGCCTATTCAGATTCCTAGTTTTAATTGGTTTAGGTCTGGGTGCTTCCGAGCACCCTCCGTAATTTGCCGTGTGGTCCTTACCACAGTTACAGCAGGAGGTTTCCTCCTGATTCCTTGTTGCGTTCGCAGTCTTTGGTCCAGTGTGGGACCAAACACTTAACGCATCGCGGTTGAGCGAAACAATTTGCAGCTGCGTGTCCGTAAAGTTGACACCTATGGCATTGACTGGGCATACCTCTTTTGTATGGTTCCTCCGAGTGACTCCAGATAGTCCACACACTCTAGCTAGATTTTAAAATTTCCCTAGCTTCGTCGTTCCTTTCTAAAATGACTAAAACCATTCCCAGTGGTGTTCCGTTTCTGCGGTGCATTCTATGCACTGAGCACAGGATAACCTTGATTGATAAGGTCATCCTTTATATCAGCCGTCTCAAATTCGAGAGGTATCCCTTTATGACAACTTTTATTTTGCGTTCCTCCTCTAACGCAAAGGTATGAAACGGAATATTACTAGAGATAAGAAATTTGTTCAGTTTTCTAAAATCCTCAACTGTTCCAGTTGAAATCCTAATACCCTGTTTGGTATTTTGGGCTCGTGTATAATTTATGTGCATCCTGGTGCACTCGGCTGAAACGAAATTCCACTTTGTTTTGTCTCTGAGACAAATTGGTGGAGGTAGTTTAACTTTTGGGGGGGGGGATGGCTTGCTGCCGGTAGCGGGGGGGGTTTTGACACCGACGATCGATTGCTTCGGGGCAACGATCGTCGTTTTTGTCACTGACTTATCTGGGGAGGCTGGTGAGTCGCGATGGACTAGTTTTTTGACGTGATTGAGTTCGACTTCCATGGTGGGGTCGCTCTCATCACTGCTGTTATTTTTAGTACTATTTTTGAGCTGCCGGCGGGCGACTTTCCTGCTTTTCCTTTTAACTATTTTGAAGGAGTTTGCGGCCTCCTCATCTGAACCCTTGAGGGTATTGTCCGATTTTTCCGAAATCGGTTCCTCGTCTGATGAGATAGCGCTGGAAGAGCGCTTCCCTCCACTGCACACGGACATACACGGGGAGGAATCGCGGCTGCTAATTTTACTAACGGCGGCATTGATAAAATTGTTGAATTCAACAGGAACTTCGTAACCCTGTTGTTTCAAAAATGTAATGAAGAGAGCCTTCAACTCACCCATCGGGAGCGACATCTGGGACTTTTGGGAGCCCCCGGCCGCGGCCGGTCCGGGGGCAACGTTTGCCATGGTTTGTTAACTTATTTCACTGCATAAACGAACACTGCACTGCACCAAAATGATTTTGATAATAATTATCTTAACTAAAAACAACACTATTCGACTTGTATTGAACCTTATTTGGTTTAATTTAACGAGTTATATTATCTAACTGAAAGTGAAAAGCGCGCGAAACAAAACGCGCGAGATAAGCGCGCGAATAACCGTTAACACTGATATACGCGTAGGCGGGGATAACCTCAGCCGGCGCTGGGGGTCGCCACCCGCCTCAAGGTGCGCGGGAGAGCGGGCACGCACGACGGCCGGCGGCCAGGCACGCGCGCGTAATCGGCCGGCGGCCACGGGGCCGCTTAAGCTATAATTAATATTAAACACTATTAAAGCACCAGATGAAACGAACACTTTAACACGACTCACACGAGCCTCCGGAACCACTCACTACACTAAACTACACTAACCACGTATACGCGAGATATGTGAGCGCGCACGCACGTATTCACATACGTATGACTACACGTAGATCTACGCGTAACAATCGCGGCGCGGTGCGCAGTTAATAGCGTAATCGCTAGGAAAGCAGCTTCGAGCTGTACCTGTGATAGATCGTGCGAGCACGACCATGCGCCACAAGGCAAAACTCGGAACTGAATGAAGAACAAACATTATTTAGTTATATATAGTAAAAACGTCAGGAGAAATGAGACGATACAGTATCAGGACTAGATTGATTATAGTATTGACCATATTATTTGTACCAAATGCAAAAGTTATTTTACAGTTTATTATTCAAGTTCAACGTTTTCGATTTGAACAGACACAATAAGCAGGTGCACGTAAGCACACATACCTCTTTTTCTCGCATTCTGTCTCATATTTTACCTCATTCTCTGCCAGACATTTTATTTCATCTCACATTCTATCTCTTTCTCTCGCACGCTAGATCCTATAGATGTATATGGTTGTCTCTGTTTACTGTCGCTTTTTCGTTTCGAGTTTCAAATCACAACGGTGCTAAAGAGTTTTCACTTCAACAAAGAAAGAGATCGCTCAAGTAGTTTAAAACGTATAATACTTCAGGAGATGGCAAACAAATATCCACTCTAGATATAAGCTTCTATACAAAATTATATTCTTTTGAAATCGGAATATAACGATATTTTTAAGATATTTGTTTGAATATTGCTTTGAATTAAAATCTCAGTAGCCATTTTCTGTTGTTTGTTTTTATAATTTATCTTTTTTCTTTGAGCTCCAAAAAATTTTTGCTACTTTAATACCGCAAGCTTACCATGTAACTACGTCTCAAAATAAAATTTAATAGGCGCAAGTACGATCTTCGTAATATCATTATTAATTTTAATATCATATTATTACATTTAGACTAAATGTCGGAAAAGCTCTGAGCATAAAAATAAAATTATAATGTGAATTTTTGCAAGTTTATGGTGTATCATCTACATTAGCCAAATAATCTTCATATCAACAAGAAACAATCCCAACTGCATTAATTAATACAAACAACCAATAAGTTAACATTTCAGTTTACATTTAGTCGAAATTAAATTCATTTACATTATAATAATATACCGATACTAAATATGGCTATAAAATGGACATTTGAACATTAGATGAAAAATAAGACGAAAATGACAAAACTTAAGTGATAACTTTTAATGAAAACTTTAATAAGGTTCCTCAGATTTATAATTTTTGAAAAGGACACTATGAAAATTGAGCGAATTTGTGTTCCATATAGATTGGGCACTCCGTTTAATCCCCCCGCCTCAGTTTTAGCAAATTAAGGAACGGTTTTATAGCGTCTTACTGCCATTAGTTATTTAAATTAACATTGTATGGGATATCTCACCAGCGCGCGTTTGAAACGTTAATTGACAATCACTATGTTAACTATATTTAATTGTATCCGAGAGTGTCCCACATTTACAATGACAATAACAAAAACGTTGTACTTTTTTTCGTTATCGTCATTTTAGAATGTATTTGTTATGTGCCTACTTTAAACAGAAAATAAACGCCACACAAAACGGGCTTGGGTTAACACCAAAAATTAGTAAAGGCTGTCTGTGACCATCCACGATTGCTCAGTAGGAATTTATTCTTAAACACACATTTAAAAGGATGCATTTTATGCGTGTGGTCAGGAGATTATTGAAGTTTATGAACAAAAATATACACATTTTTATAGCATTTTCGAAAAATAAACTAGCGTGCAGGCCACCAGAGAGCAGGTAAGCACCGCCGCCCATGGATACTCGCAACCCTAAAGAAGTTACTAGTATATTGCCACTTTAGGTATAGGAATAGGGTATTTAATGAAGAGAGAGTGGGTCAATGGAGGGGAGAATGGACCGCCGTAAAACTCACTCACCGGACGAAATCCAACAGAGGAAGCTTTTACCTCACGTCTGTATACTACAAATGTGGTATTTCATCCGTCGAGCTGACCCATTTTCGTGCAGCAGCCAAGTTGACCACGGCGTGGCTCCGTGGCAAAGGATCGATTTTAACAAAAACTATTTGTGTTTTATTAGCAGTAATCTATAGCTTGACTTAGGACACAATTTATCACGCTACATTACCTAAGAGCTAGATAGATAGAAAATTAAAATTTTTCTTCTCTTTAACTAGAAGTACCTATTGAATAGATTTAAGCAATGGTACCTAACAACCATCAGATTTTTTGACAGTGCGAGTGTGACAAAAAAAATAGGTTAACCCTGTAGGCCAACCCTGAAACTTCCCGCTATTTTCGAGTTCAAAACACTCGAAATTATACGGGATTTGACGCGATTTTTTGAGTAAAAAAACGGTTTGTTTCGATTTCTTTCGACAATGATTTCTCGCAAACGAATCAACCGATTTTAACCCGGTTTGCGGCAATCGGCGTGTTTTTAATAGGTTAAAAGCTGATTAGATTTCGGAATTGATCGGTCAAGCCATTTTAAAGTTATTTAGAAAAAAACACTTAAAAATATTTCTTTTTTTTAGTTTTTTGAAAATTTCTCAAAATCTACCGGTCCAAATCGACCCAAACTTTCAGGAAATCTAAGTTTGGTGAAACTCTTTGGAACGCTTAGTGGGCTCGATTCGGTCAAGCCGTTTAAAAGTTATAATAGGTTTACATACATCCACACATACACACACACACACACATCCACACAGACATACGGACATCATCTCAGGGATGATCAGGGAAGCTTCCTAGACCCTCAGAACGTCGAGATCTGATGAGAACTCGATTTTTGCAAAATGAGGTGAAACCAATAACTTCCCGGAAATTTTAAGACAATTTTAAATTTTCTTAGCGGGAAGTTAAAAATGTTTTTAATAAATAAAGGTCATGAAAAGAGAAAATCGGGCTAAAACATTGTGGCTTTGAAAAGATCCCATGGTATGACGTCTCAGGTTTTCTACGGGTGATGAAAGACAACGAAAAAATGAAGGGCAAATTTCATGCCTTTTCAAAACGTCGTCATGTTTTGTACCCACCAACTAGTACTAAACATATTTCTATAAAATGAAAAAGTGATAGTCTCAGACTCAGTATCACAAAAATGTGCGCTCATCGGTTAATTGAATCAAATAACATTTTAAAGGTACATAAGAATATTATAAATCTATAAGAACAATGTCTGCCATCGTAGTTTTGCTGCTATTAACATAAATTACTTATTTTTTTTTATATAGGCTGCAAATAATTTCACGGAAACTGCCAGTTATAAATATATTTAGAATTTTGTATACATTTTTTAATGAACAGATGAGGGAAATACGTTCGGTTTATCTACCTGTTTACACCTGGCTACAGGTAGCTCATAAAGGACGCTGCCTATTGTAACAAGGTGTAAAACATCAATATTTGATACGGACAGCCGCGCTCCTAGTATTTATTTGTAAATAAATGTGTATGATTTTATAAAAACGGACTTAGGTTAAGGATTCTCTTTTGTGTTTTATTGCACTTTTGTGTGTGATTCAATAATTTAAATACTTGTCATATTATTTACCGGGGTAGGGATTATTTATTAAGAATTCTTATACGCAATGTTTTTAAGATGTTTGCCTATATTTATTGTTTTATTTAGTGAAATAGTTGTTGTTTTATTTGTTTCATTGCGTTTTGTCGTATTTAATTATAAATACGAAATCATTGTGATGCGCATATGAGTTGCATATCAAATTGTGCTTTAAGGGGACCAATGAGAGGCCCAGAACCGCGGTGGTCTATACGATACGGCGCTCGTACGTGAAATTTGTAAAATGCATGGCCACCCCTCGAATATTTAATGTATGTAATGTAAGCTCATATGTGCAGGCGGATGCACCATATACAAATTGCAGCGGAATTGTTGCATCCGTCGCAGTTGTGCTCCAACCGCCACTTAGGAAGCTCGTAGTGCAATAAACAAATCTGAACATCAAAACCCTGTCTATAATTTTGCCCACACGCCGCAAGAATCCGTACTCCGAGGCGACTGTGAGGAAAATCCGAAATGCGGGCTCACGCGGCGGTGTAGAAATTGCCGTTACAATATTGAAAGTTTTGTATTTGCGATTTGCAATTAACATAAGTAAAAAAAAATATTATTGATTAATTAATTATTCTTAGTAGCAGCAAGACCACAGTGGCAAACATTGTTCTCATAAATTTATAATATTGTTATCTGCCTTTAAAATATATTATTTGATTCAATTAACAGGTTACATTTTTCTAATGCCGGATCCTAGATACGATTATGTCCCGCTTTCTGTAAATATAATGCAGTACAAATAACCTAATTCAAGTGTTACATTTTTGGAAATTATCACAAAATCCAGTGAAAAGATGTATTATTTAGGTTTAAAATTAAGCCATACCTATAGCTATCTTGAAAATGGTTTAAACAAGGACGCGAGTGTATTATTTATTTGTATAAGTAGAAATATAATGAGTAGTTACGTAGTTCTACAGATTCGATAACGAAATCGGCGTCGATTATGGCCGATAGCGCTACAACATTGAATACTACAAAATGACAAGGGCCGATGTTGTCTATACAGAGATGGACGAGCGCACGGATTAAAGATACAGAGCGATCGATATACGTCACCGGCCACCACAATATCCTTTTAGCTTAATGATGCTCACACCGACACTAACTTGACGGCCGAATGACTCACACCTGCGGAAAGCGAATGACGCTGCCGGACGGCGCGCCGGCGCAGACCTTTATTCGGACTACGGACTTCATGTCGTGTCGTAACTTTAAACGGCACACTTCGATATTTTGTAGACTATACTGAAGGACCATAGCGGACCTCGCGAAGCGGGTGTGCTGGCATCGCATCGTGCCTGGCGGGCCGATGGGACATTCGCGAACACGATCGCGTTACACGATCTGCTAATGTATTGAAAATCGATCACCGTCCGCCCGCCTAACTCGCCGGTCACGCGCCGCCCGCCCCGCCGCGGCCGTGCGCTGCGACCTCGACCGAACGACGCGTGCTTCGCCCATCTTCTAAAGAAAATAAACTACGGCTGAAGCAACATACCTACTGCGATATTTCGCTACAGCGGAGATTACACTGGTTTTAGTGGATTCAGACTGCAATTATTAGCTGAAATTACTCATTCATCATAAATATCTTTAAAGTAATGCAGACAGTAACTTCCCCGCTGAGCCGTCACAGGACGCCTGGCGATGTGAAACATCGAAACTACGTTATATAAAAAATATGGATGAGAGGATGATTTATTAAAGAAAAAATTATGACAATAAAAAATAAAATATTCAGATTTATTAAATACATATATAAATATTGCAGTAGTAGTAGGTGGCATGTGAGGTATCCGACCTTCGTGCTTGCATATGAGGGTTCGCCTTCAATTTAAAGTTGGAGTAGAATAAAACATTCGAATCCGAGCTCGCGGATAACAAATGAGTAGGCACTAGAGAGAAGACGGAGAAAGGGGACGAGGGCTGATGCCCGAGTGCACGAGTTCCAACAGTGATAGAAGGTGGATTGTTATAGTTGATAGATAAGGAGAAATACTGAGGAACCGATCAATAAATATATTGATCTTAAATGAAAATACTTTTTATTTTAAATACTTGACTCCTTGGACTTCATCCAAGATCCGATAGCCCCACAATATATATGTATATTGTGCATCGAACGAAGCTCGAATATGTATATATATACTGAGATGCTTCGTTTGAGGGGATTTTTTTGTTCTCGCTCGATCAACGGAATATTGCACTAAACATATTTAAAAAATTCCCCCAAAAAATGAGCTTTAATTTTTAGTACTCGCTAAATGAATTTGAAACTTTCCCATTTAGGCAATCAAAACGTAAAATTATTTTTTTAATTATCCGTATCCCCTCGATATCTCACGCTATTCGATCGACCGCGGGCGGAAATTGTAGAGAAATTTTTTCTCTTTAAAATCTCTGCCATCTTGTATTCAATCTATGAACTACGTCGCCAATAAAAAATAGTAGTTGGTTTTTGCTCAAAAATAACGTTCTTTTTCTCCAAATCTTTAATATATTTCGAGAGAAATAAAGCAAAATTTTATAGAAGCTTATTTGTAGAGAATTCAATTTTCTATTAAAAAGTGCTGTAAGCCAAAACTATAGAACTAATAGGTTCCGAGATAAGTTTAGTTAATCATAGGAAAAGCTATATATATCTATATATATATCACTGTTCTATCGAGATTTTTGGATTTTTTACTGAAAATATATCTAAGAAAAAGTTATGCCATTTTCTATTCTCATATTTGACATTTATGCTGATAGATACAGTACAACCTGTACTTATCGATACAGACCTGTATGTTATATATTGTCTCGAGTATTACCAACCTATGTTAATACCGTAGAAATAAAAGTCACCGGTAAATCACTCTTTTCGGGGAAAGCAATTTTCCCCAGACACCTTGGTGTCCCATAAAAAATGTACGGCATGCTAAAAAATGTCATGTATTCGTGAAGTACTTTCTAGATCCTTAAATTTTATGTTGTTTTAAATCATCATCCCTCATACTAATCAATAATAAGAGTTGCCACCCCCGGCTTTTCACCCCTGTTCTGGAAATGCATACGGGTAATGTTGGGTGCAGAAAACTTAATGGATATTTATAATTTAATTGTAATGGGTATAGAAAATGGTTTACACAAATACCGTACGGGTAATAAATTACCTATAATTCTTTTACAATTATTGGTGAATTAAAAATCTGTACTGACTTTTAATACCATTACTTTTGTACGGCACTAAGTTTTAGTAGTAATTAAGTCATTTTTTAATGATCTACAAAAATAACTAGTCGTAATTCCTCATTTGTACTTGGAAAATTCAATTATCTCATGTATTCACTTGTACCGCTCAAAAGTGATGGCAAAGGGCGGGGAATTATTTGATAGCTGATATAGTGCCAGCCTTATAAAAGTAGTTCACCGTGGGTCATTTCACAGAATAACTTTTCCCCACGGGCCTGTAATCCACACTACTGATACGGCGCTAGTCGGCGCGTCTTAGTGCGTGCGCGTTCAAAATCCGGCTTTGCGTTGGGCGTTTGCGCATTAAGTCACACTCCTACAACATGCGGCTAAACTCGCCGAGCGGGTACGGGGGCGACGCGAGCGCAGGGTATTTAATTTGTGGCGCAGGCGTGACGCGAATTCTCCACGCGAGTCTCGGACCCATGCGCCACGGCAACGATACCAAAATACACCTTCACGATCCACGTAGATGATGTAATACCACGTTCGACTTCATTCCGGCAACACTCACACTTCGATAATACTGCACGACTGCTCGGGCGCGGCGTGTCGTGACGTCGTCGGACCGCCGGAGGTCGCTGAACGAGACACGCGCTTAACGGGCACCAAGTATAGGCGCTTAGGACAAGTTGGGAAATATCGCTCTCTTACATGTGAGAAATTTTATTTCAAAAAAAAACAGAAGGTTATAACAAAGATACGTTAAACATTTTTGTAATACCATAAACACGGTAAGCTCGCATGTGGACAGGGTTGGCTATCGGCGTAAAGCTCGCGCGACGAGGCGCTCGACCCTCGACCGACCTTGATTGAGACGGTGCCATCTGACGTGTGCGAATCAACCTCGGGTTGTCACTGTCCCGTACCACAATTTTCAAACTTCCGTACCCTATTACTAAAACCGCGCCGATTCCTCGTCCGTCCGACATTGGTCTGTTAAGCGCAGAAAGGTCAAATGAGCAGAATAATTAAAACTCTTGTCTAAAATTTAATGCTCATTTAGTGCAAAAAAATTGAAATTTACTACTCTACCAGATAACCAAAAAAATTGAAACACTGCTAGCTTTATATTATGCTAGTAGTGTTCTACCTTAAATTTCATGATGCACACAATATAAAACAAAGTTTAAGTATTAATAATTTAGGACTCAATTAGTACTGATTTAGTGGCAAAAGATAAAATTTAGTGCTTAAAAATATAAGTCAAAAAATTGAAACACGGTTAGCTTTACATTAAGCTACCAATGTCCTTATGTACCTTATACTCCACGATGGGTACAATATAACACGAAATTTAGGTACTTATAATTTAGTGCTCAATTAGTGCTAAGCACATACTAGATAAAAAATAGCAAAACATTTTTATTTACCATTTCAGAGTGTTGTAGTAGCAATGCTTAGCACACTAAGCTTATTTTTTGTATTTTCCATAGAAAATAAAATCACCGTTTGAGTAATTTTTATCTCGTAGCTGGCCAGCACTGATTCTCTAATTGAGTACTAATTATTTCCTGTCTCTTAACGATTATTAATCAAGTAAATGACCATTTTCCACCCCAAAACTTGTGGATATGTAATAATACTGCTAACTTAATGTAAAGCTGTTTTAATTTTTCACTTATCCTTTTGAGACCTAAATCAGCACTAATATAATTGAGCACTAAATTATCAATACTTAAGCTTTGTTTTATATTGTGTTTATCATGAAGTTTGAGGTACGACGCTGCTAGTTTAATATAAAGCTGGCAATGTTTTAATTTTTTCCTTATCTGCTAGAGCACAGAATTTTAGTTTTTCGTACTAAATTAGCACTAAATTTTAGACAAGAGTTTTAATGATTCTGCTCATTTGACCTCCCTAGCTTCACAAACTTCTATCTGTCCTGCCAATAAAGGCTATATATTAGTTGAAAAGGATTTTTACAGAATATGTTATGGCGGATATCCAAACAAATAATAAAAGAACAAAGGCAAAAATTTGGGAGGGATCCCCATAAAAGAAACGTGGTTTTATATAGTTTTAAATGTGGTTTTTTTTATACTTTTTGTTCTATCGTAAAAACGGTAATACATACAAACGTTATACTTGATGACATTAAAATAAAAAAAACTCGCTCACTTTAAGCATACGAAACATTATGACTAAAAAGAATTGGTTTTCGTAAATATATAACATGCAATGACGCACGCGCGCGCACACACACGTACCCATCCAATTATTGATAGATAGAACATATTTAAAGAAGTCATCAAATACGTACACAAAATATCTCTATGACGAAATGAGCAGTGGCCTCGTTCGCGTTGCAGTTTTTGTTATCAGAAAAAAAACAATAAACTGCATCAGGCTCGTGATCGTTTTCGTGCGACCTACACTTTACAGAGATTTTAAAATTACGCGAGTACGATTTCAACAGCGCTGCTTTAGGTAGAGCGGGGTCGAGCACCTTTTATTGGTAATTTTGTCTGAACTTAGATAAGTCATAGGAACGCGAATCTGTGTGGTGCGATTGCCCTCTTATATTTTTGACTAATTCTCATTTGATTTTAGTATTTAATCTGAGGTGTAGAATTGAGTAAAAAAAAAGTTTTACATTACACGAATGTGGTACTAAATGAAAGGGTATAAAAATCGTTTAAATTTGACATTTGTCGTGGAAGTTTTACTGTTGAATAGGACATATACAAACATGTTTCGCAAACACACAGAGTGATATATTAATTTCTAATTCATCTTAGCGCGTACATTAGTCTCTAGTTTAAATGCCATTCAGAAATGTCTATATGTATATTTTCACACTTCTTTCTTTATGTTCAATTTCTTTATGTTATTTATACGAAGCAAAATAAAAACTTTTCAATTTTCTAAATTTTATTATGTAATTTAATGCCTTAATATTAAAAAAAATACGTATAAGATATAAAAGATAAAACCCATCCATGTACATTTTCATGAAATCTCCGTATTACAAGTAAATTTGCAATAGTATCTCCATATTTTGTGAGGTTTCCTACTGAAAATGTTTACACTTCCATAATAAATGTAAATTGCTGTTTTATTCTTTTGTCTTTTTTAATAGAGTTCATTGGTTTCTTGATGGTTGGCGCTGTCGTCGCTCGTTAACGTTATTAATCGCTATATTCTCGTTTGTAATTTGTCTTTGAAGTAAAGAGCAAATATTAAAAGGAAAATAAAGCAGTAGAATGTTTAGTATTAAATGTAATGTTCGCATTCTGTTCACAAACTGCTAGCCCCAGGAACGGTGTCGTTCCTGATGATGGTGAGGTGGTGTGGTGTGATATGATCTCCTTTAAAAATACCTTTGAAAAAAGTATGTAAATATTTAATAAATTGTCTTATTAGACAGCCGTACAATTTATCGGTGTCCTATATTTAGTGGTATAAAAACAGTTTTTTATCGTATTCAAAAAGCACATTTATAGAAAGGAGAGTGCCCACCGATAGGCCCGCCTATATTCGAGTGTCTAAACGCCTCTTCCTAATCCTCTTTTAAATTCAGTTTTAACAAAAACTCCCTCTTACAAGTCAATTGAAAAGTTGAAATTCCTTCATAAATCGTAGATGAGGCCCTAAAACGAATTATAATGTAACGGCAAATCTTAATTTTAGGTTCGCAAAAAAAATTATCGAGCACTCGGTTTACCCACAATAAGTTTTTCGACTTTATCAGTATTGTATTTTTAGTAAAAGTAAACGTGCAGCTTAATTCGATACCGTCATTTAATACACCACAAATACTGTTTATATATCAGTAAAAAAACGTTTATTACATTACAATGAAATATTTTTTTTATAAAACAATACATACAAAGAGCCTTCAAAACACTATTTAAATAATTGGTTGTTTATTAAGTTTATAAAAAGTTTATGTAATTTGTCCAGCTTTTAATTGTTCATTAAACCCGAGTATAGAAGTATAATGGTCAGGCGTTTCCTTTATTTTGTATAATAAAAGTGGAAAACGAGTTCCAGATCCAAGTTTTCTGGTGGCGTTGGTGACTTTATAGGGTCTCTGCAATTCCAGTCGGAGTGCCGCCGCCCGCAGCCCGACGCGGTCGTCCGGCTTTCGAGTAGACCCATCGGTTTGCCAGACCTCGTAAGTTGTGAGTTTTAAGCTGCATTACCATATAACTCATGATTCTATAAAGAAACATCTGATAATATCCAAATCTTTGTAAATGTAACGCGAAATAAATGACCGATTCGGCTATCAGTTTTATGAAAAATATCGCAAAGTATAATATCAATGAGAAACTTATAAAAACGTTTTTTTTTTCGATTACCTCAACAACATTATGTTTGACATTATAAAAAAAATGTATGAGATCTTCTCGAGGTCGACTTGAGATACAGTTTATGCGACCCACGTCAGTAAGTTTCTGAGAAATCGATGAACATACATAAAATATATGATACTCTTATCAGAAGCAGTTGCGTCGTTGAAAAATATTTACAGTAAAATGTAAATTTTTTAAATTTAAATTAAAATAAAAAATTAAATTTAAATTTAAATTTAAATTACAGTAAATTTACAAATAACATCTTCCGTCATTCAATTTTTTTTATAATGCCTAATTTTCTGTATAACTGGAGCATGACACTGCACGCGTATTAAAACTCAGTCATCGAACGGGATGAAATTTTTAGGGACAAAAAAGGCATTTCAATGAACTTGTAATGTGTTTATAATACAGATATAATTATAAGATATATATATAGTTGCGAAAATTGCCAGAATCGATACACGATTCGACTTTTAGAGATACTGGTGACCAGTGGCGGCTGATGGGTTATCGGACTGGTGGTGCACTTTACTTGCTCACCAAATATTAAAATTAGAAAATGCACCAAAACAACAATTGACATAAAATATGTTTATTTTTTATACATTAAATCAATGCGACGAGATTTTTCTGAAGCGAAATGTTCAATCATCTTTTTATTAAAATCGGGTATTGATTGTATAAATTTTTTCAATACCACAGAAAGTGCATTTAGCCGATCCTAAGACGTGGTGTTTCGGAGAAAAGTTTTGATTCTTTCGGATATTGCTTTTATACACAGAATCTAGCTGATCACGAATGTCGACCGTGCCTAACACAGACAAACTCATTACATTTTGTAGGTGTACTTGCGAAGAATCATGTTTTTTATTTTTTCACTCAAATGCATCAAATCCTTGATTCCAGTTTCTGTCCAAATCGATTCTCCGCCAAAAATAATGCAAGGAAAACAAAAGAATGCATTAAGACGCTCACATCCACACAACCATTTCTTTCTATTATACATTTCACTTTTAAAACTTCGCTTAAATGTTTTATTTTTGATTTGCACTCTTGTTTTAAATTTAAAAGGGCCGTGACGGTCCGGCCAATTTTATATTCACTTTATTTTGAAAAGTCCTGTTATTTTCTTTAATATAATCAATGTTTACGCTCATTTTCACTAACACCACACACAGTATAGAATAAAAGTTCTATTATAGCATCGAAACAAAAACTAAAAACAATTACGATAATATAAACAAACAATAATTAACGCGTCACACATACAGTGAGACTATCATAGATGAATATGAATATATAGAGAGAGACTATACTGATAAGAGTCGAGACGTCAACGATGGCCGCCGTCGCCTCGCGCCCACGCCGGCCGGACAATTCGTCAAAATCGGGTGCTCTCGGCAATCTTCGGTTCGCACGTGCGGCGCTCGAGAACCGACTCCTTACTCGGTACATTTCTATGAACTATCTTTTGTTTCACGGTCAGACGCATTAACTCGTATCCCATACAAGTTGTATTAGCAGTCCTCGTGCGCTCGCCAAATCGCACAAGGATTTGTATTTACAGGAAAATAAGTCTTAATAGTTTAGTAAAGCGCTCAAACTGTTTCACTATAATTGGAAATTTATTTTTTTATACGTATTTGTATGCTTAAAAATAAATATTAAAATGGTAATTTTAAAATAAAGATGAAGTAATATTTTGTAATTTTTAAATCTTTTGAATTGGTGGTTCAGCGCACGAGCGCACTTAAGGAACAGCCGCCACTGCTGGTGACGCACTATTTATCTTGAAATTATAACAGATTGTCGGTCATTGTCAATCGACTTTCACACCATAGACTTGATTGTGACATCATAGATTTTTTTGTTTACGTAACGGACAATCAAAAAGCTTTTGTAGAACCGGTCGTGATAAATGCAACGATTGGTTTATTTTGGCATCAGCATCATGTACAAGTTTTACAGAACAAAATGTCTACTCTTTACGAAACCGATCCTAATTATGCACACGAGGCAGCTCATTTGAAATATGTATATCATTGTGAATAAAATTTTACTTTGTATTCGTATCATATACATATATATAAAATTAAAAGGTTTTTATTTTGTTACGTATAAATAATATATATATATATATATATATCGAATTGACGTAGGTATCCACTACTTCTGACTTTCACATCGCGTAAAATGAAATGAATTTGAAGTAATTCGATAGAAATGCCTAAAAATATTTTTTTCTCACAAACAACTAAACGATGTGTTGCAACACGCAAAGACAACTTTCACCACGAGAGAATATAGGACCACTGCGGTCAGGTGACAAGTTTAGTGCTGACATATGGCGCGCAGTTTGTTCGAGTTTGCAACTTATGCTTTAAAGACATCGGATTAGTCAAGAAAAATCTAAACTTGTGATGAAGTTAAACGAATGAAAACGTACGCAGATATTTCTCTACTTTTCAAAGTAAACTTTTCCCGCAAAAAACTTTGTGTCTGGCGAGCGACATCAAGTTTCAAACCCCAATTTGATAAGTTGAATTATTACATCGTTGAGACACCCGGTGCAATGTTAGGAAATGTTTATTGCTCCTCGAAATAGAACATTTTTGCTCTGAAATGCAAAAGATCATTAAGCTTAACATAAACTTAAAAACTACAAGCATTCCAGGGAATACTTTTCCGTAGGTTCTTACGATGCTAAAAAATCTAATATTTCTTCCTCGCGAACAGCGGGGCTCGACTCCGGGCGTAACGGTTTCCGTGTAGTCCCAACATTAAATCCAGGTCGGCTACTGGTGATCAATCGAGTGTGGATGCGGAGGCCGGGTCACGGCCACGAGAGGAGGTCGTGACCTTCGGGCGCGCCCGCCCCGCCCCGGCCCGCCCGCCGCGCCGCTAATACAATTAACTCGGCCCCAGAGCGACATCCGAGCGGCGCGCCCCCGCGCTCGCGTGCACTCCGCCGCCGGAATCGATCGCAAACATTGATGTAGTCGCCAATATTTATTATCAAAGGTTTTTACGGCAAAAAAAGAACCTTCAGAAAGCTATCTAGGTCGGATAAATATCTGTTAAATGTATGTCTCCTTGTTTTTATCATATCGTACGCTAAAAGCTATATATACTATTTTCAATGAGATATTATTCATTGTAAACTCTCAAACAAATGTTACACAGTTTTGGTTTTGAGATATCCACATTAAATTTGTTGTTTTTAGAATTCCGTATCTTTAATCGAAAAAGGTAGGAGGTATCCTAATAGGATGACTTCGCCGCCTGTGTCGAGACCTTTTTTCATAAGAACGCGAGGACGTATCAAGTTGAAATTAACATCAAATAATTATGTCTGCGGTCTCTTAAACTTTAAAAAATCCAAACCTCTAACGTAATTAAAAAGTAAGACCAAATCATAGCCATTTATACTTCATATTTTAAAACTCGCAAGTAAACCAAAACTATCCATTTACCTAGAATTATGAAATTTGTCAAAAAAAAGTGTCACAACATTAAGTACAGAAAAATCTGAAAATCGAAAATTTATAGTTATATATATATCATATGAAAAAAAATATGATAGACACTTGAGAAGTGTTGACCGTGATGACCAATATATGGGAGTAAAATTTTTCAACTTCGCGCTATGAAAACTTATAATTCAAAAAATCAGATATATTAAGACAATTCAAAAGAATATTTTGAAAAACGCAAGTTTCGTAATTATTGGGACTAATATCTCGCCAATATCGGTATCGAAAACAGACAATACTCATCGAGAGCCTTGATGGAAGAAATCACATACATAATTAAGTTTGTGAGGAACCTCAGGGTGGAAGTCCTGTTCGCACTTGTCCATTTTTTTTATTTAATGCCAACTAAAGATTTGCCGGATGCATCGATCACCCATCACACTCGGACCGTCAACGCCCGAGAGCAAACGTCGGCGGTCACCCCTCGTCTTTTATCGGTTCTCGGCACGCTCTTCGCTCAAAACAATATACACTTATTTTCATTGACTTTGTGTTAAATTTGATTCTCCTTATTACTATTTTTGGTTTTGATTCGTTTTATTACGCTTTTTTGCTTTGTCTTGGCTCGCACAAACTGCAAAAACGATTATTGTAAATACTAAGATAATTAAATTGTACTTATTTTTTTTAACTAAATGTTTGTATCTTAATTAAAAATATCAGGGACTTTTTATATTATAATAAAAACAAACGTAAGTAAATTAGTCTAATAGGCATTTAGCTAATCTAATTACTTTTTGACGTTTTCAAGAACACTACCGGCAGTATAAGTCTAAGGACCTCTTGCACCACCTCCTTTTAAACTGACATTTAACAAGCCACTTTCAAAATAAAATTTGCATTCCACGTCGTCCTCTCGACGGTTGTTCGAGCTAAAACCCCTTAAAAGGAGGACATGAAACGCAAATTTTATCTCGAACAGACTAAGTTTTTGATACAAATTTTACACATTTTGTTTTCTTCGTATTGAAAAGGGAGTTATTTGTAGTAAATCATTCTTCTACTTTGGAGATAGCAAACCCACAGTCATAGGCGATTCGTTCTCTTTCGACTTTTAATAACAAAGTGTCATCTTAAAACAGCACTATCTCACGAATCTCCCCATAAGCCCGGATATAGATCTGAGTAAGACTAAGTTAAAGAAACTCATTCCTCATATCAGGACATACTCAATTAGTCACACTTTGTTTTCAATGTTTATTAGAACATCCGCCATAATCACACGTATTCAGCGAAAATCTTAAACAGCTACTTATTGTGGTTCACGCGGTACAGCCCTGCACGACAGACGCGCACTGACGGGCGACGTAGGCTTAGTAATCAAGGCCTTTGGCGTCTTTTCACTAGGCGACTGTGAAATGGCATCGTATTTATGCTCTACATATGTTTGATTGTATAACATATTTAAATTTGAATAGGGCTATCAAGTTTTTTGCTCGTTCCTCTTGAGGGAAAACTGCCTTCCGAACGAATGATTAAGTGGTAAAATAGAAAATGAGGATTTTTAAAATTTGTAACGTATTTTAAGTGTTATTTATAACCTATGTGATAAATCAAATAAGGATATATTTGAATTATAATAACTCTTTTTTTTTATGTTTTTGCTCTATAGCAAAGTCATAGCCATACATACAAACGTCAAACTAGACACTATTATATAAGAGTCTTAAGTAACAACTATAAAACCCAGGCAATTCAGCTCACGCTAATGATCACGAGCTAAATGAAGAAAAATCTTTATTCTAAATAGTAACATATATTGTATAATGGTACGAAACCATCAATGTGCAAATTCAACTTACACTTGTCGCTTTTTAATCTACATGGGTTCAAAGCCAACTTTGAACAGTGGCATTTTTGAATATTTTCTAATAATTTGTTTAAGTGAATATTTCCCGTTTTATCGCCATTTTAATGATATCACACGCATTACGCCTACAGCTTCATGCGCTTATCATTTTCTCTGTTATACGGAATACGGTTACACCAAATAACACTATATTATAGAATTGACTTGAATGAAAAATTTTGAAACCGTATTTCGCTATTTAAATGGCGGAGTAATACTTACCCGAAATAAAAATACAGCTGATTGAGGAATCGGTTTTTTTTTGAAGACCGTACCTAAACCTATACAGGATACAAAAGCACATCTACGGCTAATTCTCTGCCATTATCACATGTTTTAGTGACTGCACGTCTGTCTTATAATATGTATTGTTACTGTTTGATATAATTCGGTGTGAAATGCACTACTACACCCATGAAGGTTCAAAATATTTATTGTAAACCCGATTTATTTTGTAGTATAGTTGAATAATTAGCTTTTCCTAACGTCGGCTGACTGACATTGTATTGTATTGTATCACAGGCGTGTGAGGCGTTTAAATAACCTTGAGTTTAGCACAAGCTTATACAGTATCCGAAACGAAATATAAACGGCATTTGTTTAAACCAAAATCGGAATATATAGTGGAACCGCAACTGAAAATAAAAATAGGTTTAAGATTGCTCGATATAAAAAATGAAAGAGCGCGAACGGACGCGGGCGAAGAGCCGGTGTTTAGTTAAAGCAAAGGCCCGGGAGACCGAGTCGCTTACTAATATCAGCCAACACAAACTGCTACGAAAAGAAATTTGGAATGAGTGTTTTGTTGTATTTCTTCCCGTGCGAAGGGTAAGGAGGGGAAAAACCTATTATGGGCAGTCCGTGCGCCCGGGCGCATGGGGTGTGTCCGACTCGCACGGCCTAAAAACCCCATGAAACGTTAAGGCGCCTGTCTTTAGCACGTAGGCTTTGGAGGTTTCATCTAAGCGTCCAGAAGGCCCAGGGAGTGCCAACGACGCGAAGGTCAAGAAACCCTTCCGGGTTGCCTCGACGTAATAATAACGTCCGGGTGAATATGTTGCCCCGGGAAGAGGCAAAAATAACTAAAACTACCTATTACGTGTATAATAGATATTAAAATAGACGACGCTTGAAAAAGCGAGTAGTGGAGGGGGTGGCAAAAACCGCGAAAGGCGGTTATAAAACTAACGGTTCCGGTTGAGGGCGTTATGCCCTTGAATCACTGAATTTAAAGTTAAAATTCACAAAATGACCTATAACCGTTACGTGAAGACGTAACGCACCATAACTGAATTTACTTCGGAATGGATTAACCCATCAATAACGGAGTTTGACCGCTAGCCGTGACGCTGAGCGAACCCGTCCCCAAAGGATGCTGCTGGTCAACATGCGGTCGCCCTCACGTAGTAATGGTAAACCATTTACGCGCGTAAAAACACGCGAAATAACTAAAATTGCGATCGGTATCAGAGTGTAAAAACTACGGGAGCGCTCCCTAGGCGCAGAAACCGTGTGCGGGCTCGGCGTGCAGACGGCAGGGTCGCCGGAGCTTGTCGCCGGGACGGACGCCCGCGGTTTACGCTCGCGGCACCCCACACACTCGTACACGCGCGGAGCCCGACACTACGGAACGCGGCTCGAAGGAACACTGCCACGCAGTAACACACTAAACTAAACAGGTGGCCCAGGGACTTGACCGAAGGCGACCGATCGCGACGGCAGAACAACCGGAACTGTGGAATGAGTGTTGTTGATTTTATGTAGTGCATATCGTTTAAGAAGGTATTTTGTAAAATCTAACCGCAGAAGGAAGAAGTTATATAGAATTGCCAGAATATATATACGATATAATATTTTTATGGCAAAATGATGAGGATCCATGAAGGAGACTTTTAGCCTTAAAAAATTAAGAAAATTGTCATTTTGATGGCATGTATGAAGTTCTATCATTTTATTACTTTAAAAATATACATTTTAAGTTTCCATGGAAACCATTTCTATTATGCTGTTTATCGTTTATTCCCCAGGGACCCAAAAATTCTCAATTTCGCATTTTTAGCCAAAATTTTGCCGTTTTAAAGATTGACCCTATGTTTTTATATGAACGCAAGGGCGCAACACCTAATTAAAATATATTATCAAATATACGCTATGACACGAATAATTCATACAGATAAAAGGGTCAAATCGCTGCGCTTATAGTACAAAAATTGACAAGTTAATACCATAGCCTCTCGTATATTGTGCCACGGCGACAAAATTCAAAATGTATAAGACGTAAATTCATTACAGTAACTCTACACCACCGATATCTTCTCGGTGATGCCGTTCAAAGTAGGATCACGCACTGTAGGCTGTTGTGCGCATGTCGCTGCGGCGTTCTGGTGTTTAAGATACGAAAGAAACGTTGAAGACAAACGCACTGCAGATTACAGTGGACACATTGCTGACGCTACTACTTCTCGCTAGTCGCAAAGTGATGAGACTGGTGCAAATGACCCTATCTAACAAAATTCCATTTAATACGCGCTGTGTAACATTAAATATATTTTTGCAAAATATTTCAATCTATGTTTATTTTCACTGTAATTTATATCTTAAATAACATTACATCATCTTTCGTAGCGATTATATTGAGCTGTTTCGATTCATTCTCATCATAATATTGTTAGTGATCTGACCGTTCATTTAATAAAATTGGACTTGAAATTCCTCTGGACTAAAAGCCCCCCCTTGCGGACCCCAATTCTTTACTAGAAACTTCGTATTAATGCTCGTTGACGTAATTAATGAAATGCGTGTTTAATTTTTTTCGAAATCAAAGCTCTAAGGGCATGAAGAGGTGTGAAAATTTGTACGAAAGAACATATTTTTTTCGAATCGACACTAAGAGTGGGACGTAGATTAGAACTGAAACAGAGACCGCGATCAGAGCCTAGAGTGAGACCGAGATGGATATCCGAAACAGAACTGGGACCGAAGACAGAATTAAAGGGGGGATGAGCGCCGACGTCGACTACGACTGGACAGAGAAAAGATGGAATACTTTGTTCAACGTCCTGACTTGCACTAAGGTTCCTTGCTACAGCAACTGCTATTTACTGTGTCATTATACTTGCACATTCTACCATAATTTGTAAAGCTTTATTCGCATGTGACTAAGTCCCTTGTATGAAGGTCCTTAAAGGAACTTTGTGTTACTATTTAGATTGATAAATATATATATATATATATATATATATATATATATATATATATATATATATATAAGTTTTAAGCTCTAAATTAGGGAGAAGGGAAATTTTAGGGACGGCCGCAGGGTAACCGTTTGTCATATTTTTTATTTAATTAGGAAACTCTAATATAATGTAACGGTTCATATCATGATATTTGAAAGAATACGCCTAATGAACTCTACGGAGCGTAAATGTCGGGGATAGGTCGTTTTTAACTAAAACAAGATAGCGGACATTTTATAGAAAAATATATTTTGAAAAAATAATTTACAATATTGAAATAGCCAAATGGCAACAGGGCGCTAGAAATACATAACATTATACTACACAATATCTAAAAACAGAATCCAATGAAAATTAAATACTATACTATAATAATATCAAAGCAATAATATTTGAATAACATAATAAAATTTTGAGACTTTACCATCACTTCTACAAAATTACGTAACAAAAAAGAGCTTATGGACATGTTTCCATCACATATCATTTTAAACCATATGCTGCGTTTATATGTTTATTAGATAACTTAAGACTTCATATAACAACAATTGGAAAACCCAAAAGTACACGCCTCATAATGCTAATTGAATTTTTAATGACAAAATGAATTTCATTGATGATTTACAAAGCAAAACGGAGAAAGAAACAAATTATCCTGAACAACTATTGAGTAATGGGCCAAGTGTCATTCGAAATCGCACACGAAGGGTTCCGCACTACCGCACAATATTTAACAATACATATTTTTTTAAATAGTAAATAAAACAAGAACAAAAATTAAGAATAAACAGAAAAGGCCGAAAAAGGTACGTTTCTTATACATGGACCTTTTTAAATTTTTTACTTTATTTTATTTTCATTTTTTACTGTGATAGTGGTCATAGTAATACACACTCTGAAAAACTTTCAAGTGTCTATACATCTATGACATAAATAAATATGAAACAGATAAAAGACACAGCCCTGTAACAGGCGGACAGTCAGGCGTCAGACGGACGGATAAAAGGCAGCAGAACCTTAGTAATTTGCTTCCGCTGGGTTTTTAGGGTACGGAATCCTAAAAACAGGAAAAAACTTAAGATCGGACAAAAAAACGACGAACAAAAACTCATTTTTTGTGTAGGAATCCCCTTTCATTTCAACTTTGTATTATATATTTTAATTATTTAAGTAACAGCAATCACAATACTACGCACTCTGCGAAAATTTGAAGTGTTCAAAATATACAACCCTTATACAGACAGAAAGACGCATGAAACGAAAACAAAGCTATAAACAACCTATAACGACACAAACACCGAGGGGTGTCACAATGCTTTAACCCATTTCATGTACTTGTGCCACCGCCACCATCACGGCAAGGAAAATACATGTACATCATAATATAAGGAATATTTACAAAAGTAATTTTTAGAAACAAACAAACCGATTAAACTAATTATATTTAATATGAAACTACTCGTTGTGATCCCCATAAAGAAGTTTACATACGTAAGTGTTTGGCCGTTCTTGTAACTGCATACAAAATACACAAAGAAAGACACCCTAACGTGCTTGAAAATTATTGACAATTGATTTTGTGTTATATTAAATATACTAAATATTAAAAAAAAAGTCAAATTAATAGCATTTTTCTTGATGTAGGTGTACTCATATTGGTCTATAAATGCAATATTCATATTTCACTCACAATATAATATTATTTAATATTTTTATGTACCTACAGGGAAAAATTCGGAAAATGATTTATAGCATTGAGACTACAACGCAACGCAAACGCTTCGCATTATGAGGTGTGAAATAAACAGAATACAATGAAATAATTTATTCCATTTCTTTATGAAAGCACTTATTAAAGTAAACGACACAAGCATGACATTATATGACCTTTACTCCACCATAACGTCGTCTAACTAAAGCACTTTGCGTGCAATAAACATTATAATTGCGTTGAGATAAAAACATTTAGTCGGCCATTATAATTATGTAGATCGTTTTTTTTTAAGTAAACTAAGTACATGTCTCACAAAATAAACGACGTCAGACAACTCAGTTAGCAGCCATGGAGATAGGCGGCCGCCTACGTGAAAGGAGAATTTACGAGTAGGCCGAGTTTAAAGAACTGAGAGTCGGTGTGTACTTAACCCCAAAAAGTGAATTTGAAAAGTGAAATTTAGATTTGAAATATCGAGAGTGAGTCCGGTCAATGCGCCATCTAACAAAGCTTTTACCCACTCTACACCCGGGACCTTGCTGTGAGACGGTAATTGTAATATAAAATACAGCCACCACTTGAACGTTTTCAAAATGGAGTCGAAAGCTTGAAAATGACGTAAAGCGCACAAATACAGCAACCTCGTAGACGGTCACCGAATGCGTTTTGTCGTCTAGATTTTAGTCCAGTGCCTCGCCGCCGGCACGGGCGGCCGGAGCGCGCCAAATAGCCGGCGGAAGGAACGACGAGTAGAATAATACAAAAATAGGGCATGCGTTTTACTGTAAGGGTTTATATTATTTTTCCGTTCTAGATTTCTAAAAACAGCGATTCCGTATGATATAGAATAAATCATAAACATCAGTAATAAGAGTTATGCTCCCATTTTTTTTTTTCGTTAAGATTCCGTAGCTAAAGGTAAGATAGAACCTTTACAGTTTTGTCCTGCTCGTCTATCCATCCGTCTGCAGTCTTACAACCCCTCCATTTTACCATAGATTCTGTTGAAATTATACTATATGCAAGTGTATCATGTAGAACGTTATACAGTAATATAAAACCATAAGGAAAAACTTAGGGATGGCTTTCCATACATAGATTTAAAAAAAGAAAAAAAAATTCCGCACCCTCCATTAAGCAGGATGCGGTTGAACAGGTACTCAAAAATGCATGAGACTCTTATTTGACTTTCTTCTAAGGATGTATATTTTGACGTTTATTATAGTTGTATTGCCTCTCTATATACTGTTTGAACTGTTTTAGAATTAAAAAAAAAATTACAGTAACAGAACTTTATAAATATATTAAACAAAAATTATTTCGGAAAAGTTCTTTAGATATCCACAATTTTCAGTTCTAGTATCTCACACCCATCCACTCGGCTATATAGACGCAGATTTAAATGCAATAGATATATATAATTTAATTAAATATTTGTGACCCTACTTTTAGATTTCATTTATGACATTCATAAGAAGTATTACGATATTTAGTTTGATTCAAAATTAGTGCGAATGCAAATATCGCCTCATTTTGTTCGTTAGGACGGAACCCTAGGTGCGGGAGTTCGATTTCCACTTGACCGATTTTAATAAAATAAACTGTACGTTAGATACAAAACTCGACGAGGTGCTCGGCCCCGTATTGTCATAAATCGCTCTTTCATAATACTTACTGGATGGTTTTTAAAAACGTAACATATGAAACAACAATAATGTTTATTTTGCAGTTTCGTGAAAGGCCATAAAGGCACCTACCTACCTGCACCGATTAAGGCGAGCAGGGGCGCACGTCGGCGTGTGCGCCGCTCGATTACGAACGTACGCACACGCCGCGGACCACGCCACAGTCACAGCTCTACACTAGCTACGACTCCTAGTTGCGGCGGGCGGGTCGCGCTCGAGCCACCGCGCCGCCGGCGGGCGCGGGCCGGCGCCCCCGACGACGCGCTGCCCGGCCCGGCTCCCGGGCCCAGCTCTGAACTACGTGTACAGTCGGCGCGGCGTTCGGCCGGCGCGCTCTACGCAAAATCAGTCGAGTCCTAGCGTCCTACGGTCGGCGCACGCCGCGCGGGCGACGGCGTCCACATATCACAATATTTCACCGTGACCTAATCGAAGCACGCAAATGATTTCATAAATGATAATAGCGATAACTTAAAAATAAAACATCACATAATCGACATTATTACTAAGAATTTTATGATCCACGCTGCAGCTGTACTAATATGCCCCGATAACGAACACCGGTAGTCCCAGCGCACACGGCACACAAAGTATACCCAGTTTATACACAAAGTATATAAACACATCATTTTAAAACCATATTGGGTACTCCCATGGAAATATAATTACAATTCGATGTCTGTTATGTGTCAGTTAACAAAAATAGTCAGCCAGACAAACTTCTGGAAAAATGATACATTCATTAAGTATCATAACATGTGTAAATTTCAAACAGGTGCTTCTAAAATTCGTCTTTTTTAATATACAATAACAAAGTTCTACTAATTTGGCGTGTTCTTTTATCTATTATCCGATATATTTTACATGTGGATCTTAAAGTTTTAAGTGTCCGATGAGACACTTTTTCGTGTCGCGGACGCCGGGACTAAGCGTGATACACTCGATTCCCAAAACATCGAAGCCAGAGTGCGCGGCGGGCGGCGCGCCGGGCGGCGTGACGCACTCCTATAAATAGGGTTCTCGTTAAACCGTATTTTATCACAAACACAACGGGAAACGTGAGCGTTTCCTGATTTCGACATTCTGTAATTGTTACAATCGCGACTTTCTTACAACAAAATATTATGATTCAGTCAAAACCGCTCTCTATGCTTTGAGGCGAGTCGCCTACGGTCACTTAAATTATTTCACAGAGATATTCGCAATTAAAGAAACCGTGGTCTCTATGACACAAAATCGCTAAACAGAAGTGCCGGTCACGAAGGGTCGCCGAGGAGTCGACGCATGCTGACCACGTAGTACTCGGAGGCGACGACCGCCGCCACCAGGCATAGGAAACCGGTGTGGTGCACCGCGCGCAGGAAACCCCACGTCTTATCGCTGAACACGGCCAACGACAGCAGGTGCAGGTAGCTGTGGGGGTTTACTACGCGCCACATGCCCGTCGCCGAGAAGAATACGCCCGAGCGGAAGACCGCCGCGCGCCGCGTCACGTCCCACGCCGTGCCCTCCAGCAGTTCCTGATACGCGTCGATGTAGCGGTTCCACGCGATCGACGATATCACCATCTGTCCCGAGAACAGTCCGACCACCTGCACCACCCGCCGAAACGACACCTTCGTCTTGTACGAAATCCCCACCTCGGACGCCGCGTGCTCCTTCTCGATGTCTTCGCTCGAATTGATCTCCTTGAGCTGGTGGTAGGGCAGCGTGCTAAGCGGCGTGTTGCGGTAACCGCGGCGCGGCGGATTGCTGCGCAAGTACAGCACGATGCCCGCCACCATGGCCGCGACGCCGATCAGGTCGCACACGCCGTCCACCCAATACCCCAGCGTTCCGACCTCCGACTTTTCACCCTTAATGTTTTTCCGTTCCCGCGCCACATGCCCGTCCAGGTCGTCCAAAAACATCCTGAGCTGGAACAATACGATGCCGATGCGTCTCGTGGTCAAGCTCTGACACGTCAATAACTTAGCTCCGACCAGAGCCACGAAAACGTGGAAGAAAGATATCATATTGGGGGTGATGAAGGGCACTCCGTGAGATATACGGAGGCCGAGGTCGACGGCGGCGGACAGCGGGCCGTACAGGTAGTGGTTGACGTGGTCCACGAGGAGCGCTTTCACCGTGGGGTAGCACAACGGGTTCACGACGCACGGCACCCACACCGCGCTCTCGTAACTCCGCAGGTTTCCCTTCGCTCGCTCCGTGGCATTCGCTTCGGCGATTTCATCGTACACGTCTATCTTGTAGTAACGAATCCTCAGGAAAAGCATCGTGTCCATCGCCACGCAGTACAACACTATTAGGGCGAGAAGAACTGTCAGCATTTTACTAGCTTGTGAACTGGGCCACATCATTTACAAAACGGAAAGCGGTCGATCGTAGTATAATGAGATCACGCTCACGCGCACGTACATTCGTGTACGTTTTTGCGATTTGTAAAGCTTCGATGCCGGAGGGCTTCGCTGGCACGCGTTCGTTTTAAAGTCGAGCGTGCGACAAGCGCAAAGATTACTAAATTGGGTTCAAATTTAATTATCGCCTTATTTTTTACGTGGACATTGTCGACTCCGATACTTTAAACGTTCCAAATAAACACATGGCCGCAGTTTCCAAAGGCAAAGCTCGCGGGGAGGGCGGGCGACACGTAGATATTTCACAGAGATTTAGATTCCGAAGGTCAAGTCACTTATTTTTTTTTTTGTATCAAGTTCCGCAGGGACCTATCGGATTGCTTTTTCCTATAAACACTCACTTTCCCGGGCGCTAGAAGCACGACAAACGTCACCCGGTACTGCGGCCGTCCTTCGGGGACATCGATTCTCGTGAAGCCCGAACACCACTCTCGGAGCTGTTTTTCGCGATATCATTACGGTGATGCAGATTCGCGACTAGCTCCCGGCGCGCGCTGATGGCGTGCGCGCGCAACCGAGCGGGGCCGGCACCGCAATGTGGGCCGTGAGGCCGCGCACCCCGCCCCGCCCCGCGCCCGCACGCGGCGGCCGCTCTGCGCCGCTCGCCATCGCATCTCAAAACTTAGTAAAAAAAATCATTGTACGATGATATTTGAATTGTAACAATTGAAGAATACGACGTAATTCTGTTCCACATCGAGCAATGGATTTACCGCATTCCATCAATCGAATATTTCTCCTGAACTTAGAATATTAAAAAGGATAATCTTATTTGGAAAACGATTAAGAATCTAAATATAAATTAATGTTTGTCGTGTACTTCGCTAGACCTCCGACTACGGAATAATATTGAAACTAATAGAATTATTTAGTAATAAGCGCTTAAATATAATTGCAATTGCCGAATTTGTATCTCTCATTTTACAATGTGTTTTTTATTACTGAAATGAAATTTAAGATACTGGATTCGAGATTGATCAAAAATTTCTCAAAACAAACCCATTCATTTATTATGTCACATGATACAGTTCAACAGTTTTTTTTTTTTTTTTTTTGTAATGAGACCTCAGTCAGAATTGGTGATTGGGTCACCTAACTTTGTACATACAAATTGCCACTTTCTGTCCGGTAGATTAAAAAAAGAGCCTTTGTCAGACGAACTGACAGACGGACACGAGAGTGATCCACCATGGTTCTGTTTTTGCATCCTAATGCAAGGAAGCCTGTTTAACCATTAATTTTCTTCTTTAATTCCTTTGACGTCACCATATAAGGCAATTTTGCTAATTTATTATAGCTGAATTATTATTGTATCTGTAGTACAAGTGCATTATTATTGTACATGATACTTGTATATAACCACAGGCAACGAAACAAAGGACCATTGTAATTTCTCGACTTCCCGTCACAACAGATGTGTAATGGAAGGCCACTACGATAAAGAATTTGGTATGTCTCTATAGTGAAGTGATAAAAATAGCTAAGCCACCAAGAAACTCGACACTTAACTGCGACTCCTCCTAGGTGGGAGCAGTTATCCGACGGATGTGAACTTCAAAAGGCATTATTCGCAACAACTTTTACTTTACGAGTTTAAAATAAAGTACACAATGAAGAATACATTTCTAACTTTCCGCTATAAAAATTAGAAAACATTATAAAATTGGGAATTCACTGCTGTCAGATCGGTCTTCGAAAATGGAGTTTTCACCAGGTCTTGACGTTTTAGGATCCTAGCAATTCATTTCGATGATTGTATGGATGATATCTGTATGTGCCTGTCGTGTGTAAGTGTATGCATGCGTGCGTGTATAAACCGTTCATAACTTTTGGACGGATTAACTGATCGGAACGCATTCAAAAGGGGTTCACTCGACTTAAACTTCCTTAACATATAACTAGTTCTGCATGGTATATCTTGAGGAATCTCGAAATAAAATTTAGACAATTTTTTTTTCAAATAACTCTTAGACTACTGAACCGATCCATACCAAAATCTAAACAGCTTTTTTTACAAAAAGTCGCATCGACTACAGTAAACTGTCTAAACATCATTTGTTCAAGAGATATCGTTGGAGAAAAATTATTCAAAAAATATTTTATAAAAAGCTATACTAATCAATTCCAAAATATATACAATTGTTCTTTTTAAAAAAATAGCATCGATCGTTGCAACATTGCGCTGTAAGTGACATCAAAATCGGTTGATTTTTTCAAAATTATTGGTGTGGAAAAATTTTTCAAAAAGTGTTTTATTAGAATATTGTCTATCCTGGTCGGCTGGTTAGATAATTCCAAAATCTAACCAACTATTATCCTTAAAAACAACGTAATTCGCTGCCAACTGCATCGAAATCCATTAATTCGTTCAACAAATATCGTTAAACATAAATTGGAAAAGAGGGTTTTTCAAAATAATATGTGAAGATTTTAAAAAATGCATTGAATGTCGTAAGCCGGATCGAAATTGAATATCGTTGTTGAAATACTGAAAAAAATAGCGATTTTAACTTACCACGATGAAAATTGAAAGATCTTTATAAATTAAGATACCGTTTTTCAGTTCGCTATTCTAAAATCGAGTTTTAATCAGATCTTGTTGGTTTAAGGTGCTAGGAATCTATTTTGACCATTTGCCGCTTAATGACCGTATGTAAATGTCTGGGTGAGTGTTAAAAAAATTTCTAGCCTGGATTAAAAGGGAGGGGTGTGTAGAGCCAGCCGGTATTCGTGCAACTTTTAACCAGACAATAGAGAAGTTTATACGTAATTATATATACTACAATTTTCATTTTTCAAAATATACACAGTGACCTTCGTACTCAACACGATCCCGAGAGATGCGAGTGCGTCGGGATATGAATGCTTTTACAGTACCGTCATTCGCATAGCAACGAACTTTACCCGTATGCAGTGAATTATCGATGGGCAGAATCAACAAAGTAGGGAACAGTACACGGCCATGAGGGACGCCGGTATTCGCGGGCTTGGGATCCAAGGATCGACCTTGATGCTTCATCCCGTGAGGAAGGCCAATCCATCCGCACGTTTTCTCGCGAAGTGTATAGGGGGAAGCTTTGAAAAAAAGCGCTCAGTGCCAAACCCTGTTAAAGGCCTTCGTTATGTTAAAACTACTTTATTAAAAAATATTGTAGATACTATTTTGTAATATAAAATAGAATAATGATATGTATATTTTATATAACAATAAAAATATAAAGTTATAAAAGTTTAAAAAAAAAATGTAAAACGGTCGTCCCTGTAGGCTATCCGTAAACCCTTCCGTTATATATCTATTTGAGCTCCTCGAGTCCAAAAACACAGTTGTCTCAAAAGTCAAAGACTTATATTTAACTTTTACGAATTCTAAAATTCGAAAACGGTCGAGTTTATAAGCCATTCTTGAAACTTTCCGCTACTTTTATGCTCAAGTCTTTAAGAATATAGCTAACCGCAAATAAAAATATAGATTTAATAGGTTTTCGGCTCTTTGAGTTGAAACATCTAGATGTATTTAATTAAAGCGCTTTTTTTTTTATTTTTTAAACTACGATACCTGTCGAACGCGTTGTTTGATTTTAATCTGCTTTACAGCATTCGACGCAGTTTATGTTAAGCAAAGAAAGTTGACTGATACCAAATATTAATACTTTAGGAGTTATTTTGAAAAATCTTTTTGCGAAATTTTCGTTAACGATATGTCTCGAACGAACCAAACGATTTTAATGGAGTTCGCGACGATCGGCACATTTGTTTTTTTTTTTGATAAAAAAACCAGCTGGTCAGGTTTCACATTTTTTTTTAGAGTTGTTTAAAAAATATCCTAAAAAGACACTCTTTATAAACTTTTCTCTAAGAGTATCTCCAGAACAGATCAACCGATTTTAATACATTTAACAACGATAAACGTTGTTTTCCGAAGAGATCAACGGGGTAGATTTTGGAATGTACATTAAGTACAATAGTTTGCAAAATATTGTAAACACTTTTCAAAACAATTTTGTTCAAAGACACTTCTTAAACTTATCAATCGACTTTTGTACACTTTGCGGCGATCGATACGCTGATTTGGGGAAAAGTCTTGATTAGATTTTTGTATTGATCGATAGAGTAGTCTAAAAGTTATTTGAAAAAAAAATATCTTTCTGAAAGTTTTATTTTACCGAGATTTTTTAAAATGTAACGGCCACTTTCCAATAAGTCTAAGTTGAATGCGCTGCTTTCAATGACGCAAACTGCGTTTCAATTGGTTATTCCGTTTAAAAATTAGGAGAGGTTTGCACACACACACAAAGAGAGAGATAGACACACACAACCACACTCTCAGAGAGAAAGACACACACAGGGGGACACACATAGAGAGAGAGAGAGAGAGTGAGAGAGACACGCACGCACACAATTACGTACACACACCCACAGAAACACGCACACATATGCAGACATACAGACAAAATTCGGAAATGATCGGAATAGATTCCTAGGACCTTAAAACGTCAAAATTCGATAAAAACTAAGTTTTCAAAAATCGGGGTCAAACAGTAACTTACAATTTTTTTTCAAATTTTAATAGCGGAAAGTTAAAAACAGGCGTCAATATATTAAAACATCCACAGTATAGTCCAGATCTAGCTAGTACGGTTTTTCCCTTTTCCTACAGTCAGGGAAAAATTGCGTGGATAAAGATCGAGTCACCAGACGCTGCGGTGGATGAAAATCTTCGAGTGTTGAAGATTATATGTAAGGATCAAAGGCGAGACATAATAATCAAAGGAATTGACCGCATGCAAAAATTTGTAAATATTGACGGAGAATACTGAGAAAAAATAAACTATTTAATTATGGTACATCTTGTTTGATTTGTGCTATACTTAAAAGTCACACCCGTAGCAAAGTAAAACTAAATTCTATAAAGCTTAGGATGCACTGTAGAGCACGACATAACCTGAAAAAGAACTATCATTTTACTTTATAAGGCACAGATCCGACCACACTGAAGTAACCTCAGGGCTGTATCCGGCCAACGCAAGGTGTCTGCTTTACGAAGAGACGTAGTGTATTTGTGCATGTTTTCTCGGATATACTGTGGGGAGCGTTCTTAGATATTCAAAACTATTGCTGCCCCTGAATACTTCATCTCGCTGACAATACGATAAAAAAATGAGATCATCATTTTAACGACTGGTTCGAACACCATACACTTCGTGGGCAATTTTTGCCACGTATGGTAAAACTTTGGAATAATCTACGGATTAGCAGTGATTCTAAACAATTACGACAAATAGATCTTCAAGAATTTAGCCTATAATTCCTTTCTAAAAAGTCGGACATGTACTTGTGACTCCCTTGGGACTGTGGATGTCCATGAGAGGTGGTGATCATCTCCTCTCTAGTGGCTCGCATGCTAATTTTCCCCTTAAAACTCTTTTCATCATAAAATAAAAATCAGAGTTTGGCTGTGTCGTGGACACGACCGTGTATTTTACGTGAATATATGTACGGAACGGACAATATTTTCTTTGAACGAGTTATATGTATAATTATTTTTTAATACTAAAAAGTCCTTTGACTCAATAAACTGCGAAAAGTAGTTTTGACACTTTTCATGTTAACCTAACACTACCTAAAGAATTCTGAAAATACCGAAACAAGTGAAAATCTGAGGGGGCAAGGTCAGAGCTGTGTGGTGGATGCATTAACACTTTCTCAAACTCTCAATACTTGCTAAGTGACTAAGACTCAAGTGGTCTAGCGTTCTCATGCTGAAAAACCGCACGCTTTCTGTTGATCGACTCCGGCCGTTTTTTCTCTACTTCTTGCTTGAATCTCATCAGCTGTTGGCAGTAGACATCTGAATTGATGGTTTTGCCCAACGGTAAAAGCTCATAATGAATACAGCTATTCCAACCCCACCATCCGCATAGCATCATATAGAGAGTTAATCCGGGTTTCGTTTTAGTCCATAGAGCTCGCTTGTCTTTAATTATGATCTTATGAGCACGTTCTTATCGTAGGTAATACATTTTTCATCAGCAGTGATCAATTTTTCAAAAACAATTCGGTTTCATTTAGTTCAATAGAGAATCGCAAATGAGTACACGATTTATTAGATTTCTTTAGCGAGCTCATGTTGGACCCTAGTACCGACCTTTTTTTTATATCCAACGTTTTTCAAATTGGAGAAAACTGTTTTGTAGTCAATCCTCAGCTTTTCAGCTGTGTCTTAAGAACTAGTACGCCGATCTTGTTCTACTCTTTCCAAAATAACAACGACTTTACCCGTAGCAGGTCGACCAGAGCGAGGTTCGTGTTTGACATCAAAATTACCGGACTGAAAACTCTTGAACCGGTGTTGTGTTACACTTACAGACACTGCATTAGATTCATAAACGTCACATTTTCTTTTTTGACGTTTGTCGCATTTCTCTCTTTTTGTAATAAAACTGTTCAAAATGTATCGAGTTTCTACAGTACAAAATGGCGGGCCACCGTTTTCATTTTACTTTTTTTTTATAAATATCATCTATTTAATGGTATCAAAACTAGCTAGATACAAAAAAACCACAAAGATTTTGCTTCAACTTTTTCTTATAATATAAGAAAAAAGTTTTTCCCCGACCTAATAAATTGATCTCTGAAGAATGCAAATATATATAAATATATATATTGGTCAGACTAGACGTTTCGAAATCAGATATAAAGAACATACGAGTATTTCGGTATTGAGATAAAATTAACAATTCAATTTTTGCTAAACATTTAATAGAAGCTTGTCACGAAATTAACACGAACCATACTTTTGATGTATTACATGTACGTGAGAAGAGCTTGCAATTAAATTATTTAGAATCGCTGGAAATTTCAAAACACAAAAATAGCATCAACATGCTAAATAACCAAATTAATATTAACAAATCGGTGTTGTTGGAGGCTTGCCTGCAACAATTTTGCTCACGTTTGTTGTTGGTTATCTTGTAACTGTTAACAAACGTATATGACAGATCGTGGTCTACAACGGTGAATGGGTTGTTGCTTTGTATCATTGGTGCAAGGACACATTTGGTTGCGGCGAGTAACAGATTCCTGGACACACAGGTGGATATTGTTGTTGGTGTAATTCTGATGATGTGCTATATTAGCATGGAACATCCGTAATTATTTAATTATGTACTAGCTTCCGCCCGCGGCTCCTTCGACGAGGACATAAAATGAATTCTTCCATCTTATATATTGCCTGGCTACGATCCTAACCATAATCCCGACCGCTACCGCGTGTTCGCTCCTGACCCCGGTCCCGCTCTCGACATCACTTTGTACCACTTTTGATTCCGATCGCGGTCCTCCTTTTGACTGCAACCCGTAATCTTATTATCTAAAACAAATCGATTTCCAATTTGACATAATTGATGTGAAACATCTATACGCGCATTGGACTGGAGTAAAACCAAATGTCTCAAAATTTAGGAGACCATTTCCGAGAACGTGTAGACAGTTTTGAGGTAACTTTAAAGTTTGTCGGTTGGTTTAAAGATGAGTGGTTTAGACACAACGAAGACGAACAAAATACGGACTCATTTTTAGGGTTTCGAACAAAAATGACACAAACAAAACTCTTATAGTTTACTTTTGTCCGTCCGTTCGTATGTCACAGGCATGTAGTGTGGGTGTTTTGTGGAAGCTGCAACTTAAATTGGTAGTTAAATAACAAAAATTAATATTTCTAGGGGGGCGCTCTTTACATGTAACAGAAGCCAAAAAAATTTTTTTCAGCAAACATTAACGTAAGGCATATTTAGACAGTTCTTTTAAAAATGCCGCAGTACGAACAAGGCCTTTCAAAGGTGCGCAGTTTTGACTTTGAACTTTTCAACGTTAGAAGCGAAATTGCGCGAGCAGACAGCAATATGTATTCATGAACTTTTGCTTATTACGGGCGCCGCGGACACATGTATGTATTGCGCCTGTGTGTACATTGTGGGTGAATGTAGCACTGCCTATATATTAAGTTTATAATGAAAACTTAAATTTGAAAAATATTTTTTTATTAATATACAATTTACAAAGAGATTTTATATTCATAAGAACATTGCTGTTAGCCAATGTAAATAAAGTTTCATGATAATAGTAAAATTTTTCCGGTACCGATTTTACACTAAATAGAGTAAAAAATAAGGTGCAAAATTACACCTATAGCGTGAAAAATTGGGTTAAAATATTCAGAGATAGGGAAACAGTTTTTTTACATTTCTCTAACGGACCGGAATCCCTGTATAAATTCTCGTCCTCTATTTAACACCCTTGAAATTTCAAAATGCAAATCCGAATTTTTCTCTTAATATTATTAGTACACCCATACCATGAATTACTTACTATTAAACTAAAATTATTAGGAATACATTGTAAAATTAACAATATCAATAACAAATAATACACAACTTTAATGAATAAATACTAATTAATAAACACAGTAACAAATTGACATAATTAAAATGAATTATAACTACAAATAATGACAGTAATGAAATTAAACATTATAATTATGACATTTATATAGTTGTATTTTTTCACTAAAAACTTTTTGCAGTTTTGGATAAAATTTACAAATGATAATTATTAGTAGTGAGTTGAAATGGTCATTCATTAATTTTAATCTGTAAATATATTTTGTATATTCTATTTCCGAGAATAATTTTCCATACAATAAAATATATGCTGCAAAAAGTGAAAAAAATCATGAGCAATTTTCTGCAAATTTTGTGAATAGGAGATTGTCATAAAATACTAATACAAATGACCTATAAAATACTGATCTTTAAATGTATCACAATACTTACAGTATTGTGATACATTTAATGTACATGTTGTACAATGTTGTATTGTCATACTGTATTTTAATGTTATATTCTGAAAACGTTTCTAAGTAGGTATTATAAGGATATTGAAAAATCTTAAAATTACTTGGAAATTGCATAAGAATCTAATAAAAAATCAAACTCATAATTTATCTTGTGAACATCCAAAACATGAATTGCAATATCTATCAAAAATTATCACTGATTGTACATGTTGACCAAGCCCCAAATGAAAAATTGCCCACACAATTCAAAATTACACTATGCTGGCATGATATGCTAACTATGTCTTACTCCTTGGGCCTCAGTGGCCTAAACTAGTAGACCACAGTCTCCATGTAGTTCTTAGTTTAAAAACTGGGAGAATGATAGTACATAATGTCATACTTTAATATTTTTTTATGAATAAACTTTACATTACATCATATATACTTTTTCTATATATATTTACCTGTGGTATCTGAGTTGATTTGCCAGAGCCCGTCTCTCCTACCAGCACTAGAGTCTGATGATTTTCCAACAAATACAGAATGTGATTTCTGTATTGAAATATAGGTAACTTTTGTCGTTGGGTTTCAAGTGGTAAATGATGGTATCGATTATACACAAAATCTGTTTTGGCATCCTTGTCTATTGCCAAAGCCGAATCAGAATCAGATTTAATAAGTAAATCTATGTTCCCATCTTTACTTCTTGCAGGATACAACGGCTCATCACCTACAAAAACACACATTTAAATTGTCAGTAAGTCATAGATTATTGTGGTTTGTAAGACATCCAATTTAAGTCTAGGAAAAGAACAATCATAATCTGATAATACTTAATCTCAAAGTAACTTATTTTGAGTTTTTAATACCATGTTAAGGGCCCGCTCCACCAATATCAAGTAAACCACGGTTCGTTTAAATGTTTTTTTACATAACACAATGAATAAGGTACTAAGTAAACATGTCAAATAGGACACTTTTATGCTGAATTTTTTAGTGTTTACCAAAACACAGATATGGATACCTACACGGCGAAGCATCGAATTTGTGGCATAAAATTAAATAGTTTAAATTTTTATGTTGTATGATAATTTGGTACAAAATTTTGAATCAGAAAAATTCTTATAGTAAATTAATGCAAAATAAAGATTTTGACTGTTTCTTTTATTGAATTACTAAAAAATACCAAAGATTTTTTTGAAAATTCACGATCAGATGAGTATTTTAACCAAGTTCTTGAAGATGCCAAAGCTTTAGCTTCTGGAATTGGTTGCGACATGTTAAGACTCAATTGAACATGAGGTTTAGGTACATCTTCAAAGGTACCTAAACCTCGTACTTGATCTAAGAAGGAATTATGTTACGAATGTAATGATGAACCAATCATTGAAATTAGAAATATAAAATCGAAATATTTTTTCACATTATAGATACAGCTATAAACTCTTTAAGAGTTAAGGTTTTCCGAGATTAACGAGCATAGTAAATTTAGCATTCTTTTATAACATATACGTCCAGAGAGAACACGCAAAAGAAATGTTACAACATTGTAAGAATCTGGAGACTGTTTTATTACCACGAGAACTCATGTGATATAAATGCAATACAACTTTCAGAAGAGTTATCAGTTCTTTGTACATTTTTAAACAGTAATTTGTTTTCTCAAAATGTTCTGAAATTTGTAACGGATAGGAGATTTGATCTAAATATAAGTAATGCGCTCAAGATTCTTTAAACTTTACTCGTAACAGTTGCAATGGGTGAAAAAGGTTTTTCTAAATAAAAAGTGTATTAGATCCATCTGGACACAGAATAGCTTATCTGGATTGGCTATTATATCAATAGAGCCAAAAGTTTGCGACAATATAAATTTATCAGAAATTATTGAAGATTTTGCATAACAAAAAATGTAAAGAAAATTATTTTTATTATGAGGTAGAGATTATTTAAAAAAAAAGCTTTTATTTACCAAATTTCATTATTGAAATGAAGTTCCTTATCGCACGTTACACTAGGCGCTCGACGGATGGGAGCTACAGGAAAAATACTAAAACCGCAGTGTAAAATGCTGACCGCTGTTGCTTTAGTTACGATTTATATAAATTCATTTGCCAATGTCCATACCACGCTGAATACGCCGGTTCCTATTCGATCACCAAGGCTGAGCACCGTCAAGCGCAATCATTACTTGGATGGGTAACCGTCTGAGTACACCACGCGATGTTGGCTTTTTTTAGTCTTGCATTCTTTTTATGTCAATTTATAATGGAACATTGATTATATTTTTTATTGTTATATTTTATTACCATTCCTTCATTCTATTTGTTGTAATTTTTATTTCATTACTTCCAAAGGTTGTTAATTTATTACATTGAGCTTGTAATATAATTTATGATTCCCTTTATTTTACACAATAATTTTGTAATCTATCAATAATTTCTTGGTAATCATGAAAGTGGATTTATTAAGGCAAAAATTTCAAATTTTCTGAAAATTGACTGTTTTACAGTGGCCACTTTCTTTGCAATAATTAGTAACTTCCGATTTGTTGAATTCAGAAATGTGAAGACCTCCATGTAAGTAATATACTTGTACCAATATTTGTTATTTATGCAACCAAGTTATAAATTACAGTAATTATAGGTATTTATAAACTCAAAAGCTTAAATGATTGAAAAAATTGTACCATTTTCAACTTTCAACTGAAAATAGACATTTTCAGTTTTGTTTACTTTCGTGTTAACCTCACAATTAAAATAATTTTTTCTTTGAAAACTACATTGTTTACCCTCACCTTCATCCAAATCGAAACCGTGATTTATAGCAGAATAAAAATTGAAAGCTGAACGGGAACCGGATCACAATAAAAGATGGGACTGAAATTAAGAACAGGACTGGGATTGGAAAAGAGTGTGGGATCAGTCAGAATTAGAAGTATCACTGGAATCGGAATTGAAAAAGAGACCGGGCTTAAGATTGACATTGATCAATACAAAAATTGAAAAAAATCATTCTGAGCTGCGGACATTAACTATATAGGCAAGCCATCTACAAGAAAGGGCAGAACATCTGTCGGGTCAGCTAGCAATTAATAAAAAAAATATTTCTTTACAACTCCTTACACAGATTTATCTATTCTTAGTACATATGATGAAATTCAATTTAGTAATATAGGTACCTTTGATAAGAAATGGAAGTGCCTATCCCTAAGAAATTTTAAATATAGACTTGCACACTTTTTTATGGAGATTGAAGGGTGAAAGATATGGATTTCTTAATTTTATATTAAATGCAAATCCTAGATTCAATACCAAATTTCAACTTTCTAGGACTTTGAGTGGTATCATGGTCATAAGCTTGCTATAGGAAACCCTAGCAAAAAACCATACTAATTTATTAAAAGCAGTCAATGAAAATATTTAACAAAATTAAACTTGCATGAGTTCATAACTGATTTTGACAGATTTAATAAATTTTATCAATTTTCAGATTTTAAATTTTTTAATATGCTATTAGGCATGTATTAGATTAAAGTAAGAAGGTAAAAGGGCTATCAAGGGTAGCAAAAAAAAAACTAGTAATGATAAAAGAAATTTTAATAAATCTTGGAGCATGGCCACAAAAAACAAAACTCACGAACTAAATGAAACTTTCGTCCATACAGACTCAGCAGCGAAAAATACTCCTAGAAAGTTAAAAAAATACTCAACACTTATTTAGAAACTTACCGGGTCGTATATACTTGGGACGATCTGTTCCAAACATTATTGAACTGAAATTTTAGGTTATTTACATCATAATATAACGAATTAAACTCAGTAAAATTTCTGGAACTCATTTAGCATTTAAACCAAGTTCACACGAATACTCGGCGAAATAACTGATTCTCGACGATTTATCCACAGCACAATTTTACCTCGAAACTAACCTTTATAGAATCAACAAAACAAATCGTCAGATACGCTGAGTATGTCAAAGTCAACCAACTTGAATCGTCAAGTAATTTATAGTTCTTCTGTGTTTCCACAGTTAAAAATTATACTCTTACACAAACCTAACGAAAATACTGCATAGATGTAAAATCAATGAACTACTGTTAAATTTTTATTTACACTTTAAACTTTTTAACAAATAATTTTCACTTTGAACGTTTTGTATGTCTTAAGCTTAGATTTTTAGATTTGAGTTCATAAGATTGTCAACTTTAAAAAGGTAAGATTTAATTTATTTTAAAAGTGAGAAGGTTTTTATTTTAATTATAAAAGCACAATGGTTATTATTATGTAAAGTGTATAATTTCAATATAAAATGATAAATACACCTCTTTTAATTAAAAAAAATAAACCTTTAAGTACGAATTTTAAGAAAAATACTTGGATTTTTGATATAAGTTATTTTGAAAAATTTAAAACCAACTGTTAAAGTACTTTTTTAAATTCACCTCCGAGAAGAGATGAAGAAAAATCATTTTTTTAAATTGTAGGAAAACAGCAAGGACGAGAAAAAATTTGAAATAAAAATTGTAAAACATAAAATTAATAGGCTAAAAAAACACAACTCTAATTGCAATTTCAAGTTATTTATGAGATTACACGAATTATTAACTAAAAAATGAGCGTTTGAAAAACAAATATTGTGTATAGTTAAATGAAATGTTAAAAATTGGTAAGCAGAGTCAGCGGCGACTAATTTAGCCGCTTATGGTAATAGCCTCATTTTATCGTCACGTACCCGTAAAAAAACAAAATCCACCTAGTATTTGATACACACGGAAAATGCTTAAACGACGCGTTACAAATGGGCCTCGATTTAATACAGTTGCTTTTGGGTGTGCTCATATGATTTAGACATGGGCATGTAGCGGTTCTGATATCAAAAAAACTCTTTTGCTAGTAAAAATGAGAGAAAAGGATCATGACAGTCTGTGATATATATCGAAATAATTGTAGCGAGAATCTACAAAAGTACCTACTTGAGGTAACTGATTTTCGGCGCCGCATCATGGCCATGTACATTGATCTGTATAAAAATCGCAACTCATCAGAATTTGGAAATGAGTACCCTGAGGAGTGTAAAGCGATGCGATTAGATCACTATGTCGATGACTTCTTGAAAAGTTTCGATAGTATTGAGGAAGCTAAGCGGAAACAAGTATACGAGGTTTACAGGAAAGTGGTTTCGAGTTACGTAGTCGGGCTAGTAATGAAATTGACGTCATAAATGAGTATCCAACACATGAACTGATGTCAATGTGCAACCTGAAAACCAAAAAGACACCTTAGGTTTCAACCTCAGCCTATGGAATACGCCTACCGAAGTACTGCAAATACAGGCTATGAGTCTATTGATGTGCGTTTTTGACCCTAGTTTCGCTCGTTCTGGTGACTATGTTTTAGGTAAAATTATGTTGCAGGATATATGGAGATCAGGGATCGACTGAGACGAACTAGTAAAAGTTGATGATCATGGAAAGTTTCTCAAATGGGTGAACGAATTCATTAAATTGTCGCCATTAAAAATACCTCAATGTATATCACTCGGCCACACCAAAGGGGAGATTCACATGATTGTCGACACGAGCGAGATGTCGTAGTCGGCAGCCGTGTATTAACGTATGAGACTGAGTTAAAACGAAACTGCAGTTTCTTTAATAGCAGAAAAAGCTCACATCGCTCTTTTGAAAATGATATTAATCCCTGGACTCGAGCTGCTAGATGCTCGAATGACATCATCGATCACTAAAGAAATCGAAATAAACGTGCCCCGAAAAATATTTTATACCGATGCTAGAACGGTGGCAAAAACGTCATGTATGATTTTTAACTCGATTAGTAAAGAAACTTCCCAAGTCGTACCAGGTGCGAATTATTTTTCGATTTGGACCCGATTATTTTTAAGTACAGCCAGATTATTGTAAGTGATAGATTTATTTCGGATCAAATACAAAGTGCACGCAATGAAACGAAAGAGAACGGCAGTGAAAATCATTCTCAATCCAACGTAGAAACGTACTAAAGTAAAAATACATATTCCAGCCCGAAAATGTGACGGAAAATGCAATTAGAACGATCGGCGCCTTATATATTTAAGCTGCAAATATATACAAAAAGAAATAATGTAACTTTTGATCGAGGCGCAAAAACGTTTTAAAGAAGAGACGATACTCATTCGAGAGAACATAGCAGTCATCCAAAAAATCCGTTTGCGAAAGTTTGCATTAGAAATCGATGAATTGGGAAACAATTCACGAAATTTTTAATCACGGAAATCGTATCACCGTGATAAATAAGATAGGACAACAATATTATATTACACTGCCATTAAAATTAAGAAAAATCTCCTTTGAATGGAGATGGTGTAAGGTGAACAAAGGTTTGCCTAAAATTCCGTCTATGAAAGGTGATCTACTTCCTGAGCGCCTTTATCACCATCAACCTTCATCCATATGCACCGGTATAGATCATTTCGGGCCAATGACGGTAACGATACGCCGCTTATATGAAAAGCGATACGGAGCGCTATTTACCTGTTTGACAACACGTGCCGTACACATAGAGACAGGTAGCAGAGTTTTTATATTCGGACTCTAAGATTTGTCGCTCGCAGAGGAACTCCGAAACTAATGTACCCTGGCAACAGCACAAATTTCGTCGGCATAAATCGAGAATTAATAAACATGTCAAGAGGTACACGAGAACACGAGAAGAGAAGTCCAGCCCGTCCATTTCCAACAGTACCATCTGTAGGAAATTTATACCTCCCAGCACACCAAAGATGAGCGGCACTTGGGAATGTATGATGCAATTCATTAAAACCGCGTCGGTTGCTATACTGAGAGAGAAGAGCCCTCGCGACGAAATACTTCTCTGGAAGCCGAGTACATTGGTAATCCAAGGCCATTGACAGAATTGAATACCGAACTTATGAAGGTCGAAAGCCCCACGCCTAATCAGTTCTTAATCGGTTGGTCCTGCGGCGTCGTTGCAGTGAGTCACTTTGACGAAGATGTACTACTTGGGCCTGCAAATTGGCGAACGTGCCAACTCTTCGCCAATCACTTCTGGTAGAGTTGGATGAAGTGGTGCCCCGCCGGGCACGGTGCGACCTTATACGCCGCGTGCCAACTGAGGATGATCGTCTACTCAACATCATATCGATACTCGTAGCTTCCGAGGCCAGATACTGAAAACCTACCCGAGTCCTGACAACAAAGTTCGTGTGGTGGACGTCAAGACGCCTGGACGCGTTATACGACGTTACGCTTCGAAGATCGTCGTGCTGGTCTCATCCGATGCGACGGCTACTCGGTGTACAGAAGAGCAGTGCGGTGCACGAGTGGGAGTATATTACGGACAGCGGCGCCATTAGCTAGTAATTAGATTATAAGACTTGTAACGTAGCGTAATAAGCGATCTTCTTTTTCGTGTGTTAATTTTTTTCCTATATAGAGACTTACTTAAGGATTAATTTTATTTTGTTTTGTACGTTTTATTTATTGTTTGTGTGTTTGTGATTATTAAATATGTTAATAAAATAAACGTTATATGTATTTTTATTACCCAGGTAGGAATTATTGGTAAGGATATTGATTGTATATTTTAGAATAGTTCGTTGATTTTGTTTTATGTATATTTTAATAGTGTTAAATTGTATTTATGCGAACGTATAATTTTTGTAATGTATATATGAATTGCACAGTAAGACTGTACCTTGACGAGGGGGACAATGAAGGACAGGGAACGGGGCTCTTTTTAAGGGACTGTTTTAAATTGGTTTTCAAAGAGCAGGTGGCGCTCTCGCGCTGCGTGAATGCGAAATATATGACCACACCCTCTCATATGTAAAGTATGTAATCATATGTGCAGCCTCTAAATACACACTGTATAAAATGCAGCCATGTTGGTGAATCCGTTACGTTCAATTCTGGTTGGTTCGTCATCGTGATTGATCGCTTTATATTCAGTCCCCTGAATCGCGTTTAGTTTTAGTGTGTAACTGTGTGTGCAGTGTTTCGAAAAAAGAATGGTATAAGGGTTGTATTTTTATATAGAAAAACGAAACCGCTTAAGATATTAACAACAAAACTTATATTTTTGCTGTTTATCGTAAATGAAAAATAAGGACATGTATAATTCGTGAAAAAAGGCTCTAATAAGGTTTAGCGAGGGATGAAATGTTTTAGAAAAGATCGAAACTGCTTTGTGTCTTTTGCCCGTTTTTTTTGCATGATTAAACCATTTAATCTGTTTCTATAAAGCCAGCTATATATTGTACGTGTGAATGAGAAGCTTTCTAAATAAAAATTTGACTTTAAATTCATACTTCTGCCACTAAAAATTCTTTCACTCATACGAAGGCTATTATCTATGTATCCGGAACTGGCCACATACAGAACAAAATTTAAAAAGTAATTGCATACTTTTAAAAATTGCACTCCTTGGCTGTAGAATACAGTTTGTTTCGTGTAACTGTGAATTGTTTTATATTTGTGGCGTCATTTTGAAAATTTCATGTCTTCATCGCTATGATTTAACTCGTGAAAATTTTCATGTGATGATTTATTACGATTTTTGGCGTGGGCTAACTCAAAACTGTGCATCGATCAACTCACTTCAACTTTTGGGGATGAAGCATCATCAATAAATCACTGTGTACAATGATGTTATATATAGGTCACTAACTGTGTATCACTCACTGGTTTAGTGAGTTTAATCGTAGGCGGTCTGTGCTCACGGACGAATTTAACGAAAGTCGCCCTAAATCGGTTGTTGTACCACAAAATGTCGATGCTGCGCGATGTGCGGGAACTAATAATGTAAGATCGTCAGGTTACGTATCACAAAATAAAGACGTCTCCGGACATAAGTATGACGAGTATACATAAGATATTACACGAATATCTGGCTGTAAAAAAATTATTCGCGTTGGATTCTGCACAACTGGAGCATTGATCAAAACAGGCTCGTATCGTTTGGTGCAAAAAAATGATTAAAAAATACAATCGAAAGTGCGTCAAAAGCTGCTTATAATATCTACACAGGTGATGAATGTTGAACCTAAACAACAGTCAACGATGTTGAGCCGAAGATGAGCAGAACCGTTGGGTTCGGCTCATATCGAAACACCAATCTTTTTTGTTGAAAAGTGTTTCTTGCCAAAAGCCCTTTGTAGCAGATGGTTGCCTGTTATTTTGATATAAATGGACATGTGGTTACAGTGCTACTAGAGAATTGTAAAACAGTTAATTCAAAGTGGTATACGATCATTTATTTGCCAGAAGTCTATGAAGAAATAAGAAAGAACAACCGACAACGCAGAATCATTTTTCATCATAACAATACTATCACACGTCGGCCGAAAGAATTAGGTTTTTGGAAGGTCAGAAGATCGAATTGACGGGTCATCCGCCGTACAACCTCGATTCGACAATCAACAATTTCTATTTATTCCCAATCGAAAAGAATAAACTACATAGTCAATGTTTTTCGAGCCGCGAAGAGGTCGTTCATGTGTTCAAAGTGCACGTTTTAGAAATATTTCAAGTGTTATTAACGCTATAAAAATTGGTTTGAGCGTATGCAAAAGTGCATCATCATGGCGAATATTTAGTAAAGCAGTAAAACCATATTAAATGATAGTGTTTGTTTGTTTTTGATATTCCGGACACACAAATAGCGGACCTCTTATTTATACATTTTATCACGTAATCTTAAATTCTATTTGAGAGCATAATCTACTTCTATGCAAAATGTAATCACAATCCGTCCAGACTACAGCGTATGACAAATATTCATATAAACATTCTTTTACATTTTTCATTTATAAAGTATATAATCATATAGCAAAAATTCCGCGTAAAAGTTTCATACCAATACCATTAATAGTTTTTGAAATTTTAGGTAATATATAAAACCATTTTCATTATATATAAGCCAAATACCATTGACCGACCGACTGACTGACTGACTGACTGACTGACTCGTTACGTGATCTTCGAAACCATAATAGGTCCGGCTGACTTGAACTTGAAATATGCTTTTATACCGTATTAATTGATAGATGCTTGTTTCTTTTTGATATTCCGAACACATAAATAGCAGCCCTCGTAGAAAGCTACACTATCTTCGAGGAATCTAGTACAAATTACCACAAGTCACCAGTCACCAAAGTACAGGTCACCAAGCTCCAAAACGCAATTTAAAAAATGTACGTGTAATATGCGGTGTATATGATCGTATGTAAGGGTAAGGGCGCGTTTGTATATATGTATGCGTGTACTTATGTGTGTGCATGTATGTAATAAATAAATATAATAGTTATTGTTTTACTTATAATATAGATCCTATGTGCTCATAAGTAAATTGCTTCATAAATAAGATGACTTTTTTTTTTCAATTCAAAATAAGAGAGAAAAAGCTTTTCAAAACTATTTACGGTTGTGTTGTACAGTAAAGGACCAAAGAACAGGTAAAAATATTGAACAAGGGAGGTGGATACACATGGAATAGGACAAAGATTTTTTTGTTAAAGAAATTATTAGATTGCGATGGCGTTTTGGCTCGATTTAGTTCTATGGACAGCGATGATTCCATTATTTTTTTTGTTAGAAATAGCATATTATCCGCATTATTTATCAGTTGTTTTCGGCGAGGCCAGGTTATCGTATTTTTGTAAACAGCTTCAAAGTCCGGGTGAAACACCGCTACGCGCATGTGATTCGCCATGTACCATTTCATGCAGTCTAAGTCGTTTGGTAGTACTGTCGATATATACAAATAGACACTTTACTTTAAAATGCATTTCAGCAACTCGCACCTTTTAGAGGTTACGTAGTTCGCAACAAATTAACCTTTTAACATTTGAAGCCTTGACTAAAGTTGTAAACAGCGTAAGAAAGTGGAAAAATGGTCTGTATGATTGTAACAATATATATAATTAACTGTCTTGTATAAATACAGAAAATACAAACTAGAGAGATTTTTTTTAGTTTAACAATAACCGATCAACGCATTTAGTTACTCGTAGTGCTTTTGAATCGTATCAACTCTTCGCTGGTAATGTATCTATGTTATATTTAGTAGCTATAGACGAGCTTTAGTGTCAAAAAAAATTGAAACAGTTTTTTTTACATAGAGTCAGAGCCTTTACAAGTGTCTGTTTATATTTCACCCTCCTTACGTCTACAATGTACAATATTTATACAATTTTAAATACATTTTTACAATTTAGAACTCATCACATCTGTTACGTATGCCAATGCATTTTACTCTTTATTATACCTACGTTAGGTGCGACCGCGCATAAATACGTCATTAGCGTACTTAGACGATTGACGATTAATAAAAAAACAATGTACAATGATTATAGATTGTACCCTGTGACAAAAGAACCTTTATGGCATTCGTACTTGAAATTATAACGAGTCTAATTTCGATCAGTGGGTTACCATAAGTATAGGGTTATTATTCGAAAGATGTTACTTACCTGTGTTACCAGTGACTAGACGTATATTAAGGCTGGTAGGTAGAATTTCAACGTACAATTTGATCGACTTTAGAGCAATCAATCATTCTGAGTACGTGGCCCGAATCGATGTGGATAAGTCCGAAATAGAGGACGTTCCTTTTTAATTTGCGGCGGGTGGAGCATTTGATGTTTATAGTCTCTTTATGTATTTAGTATAGGGTAAATCTCTGTCAGTAAATATTTATAAACACCCGACAAATTGAGTGTTTATTCGCACGCACAGTTAATCGATTTCGTGCATTATTGGGCTTCAATATAAATGGAGAGCGTATTAGGCAGGGTTCCATTTTTTTTAAGGCGAATTGTATAATATCGATTATGTAGAACTTTGTTTCTTGGTACACTTAATTGTCGATTCGATTATTTATCGTTGCTGTCACAACTTTCAAAATCGGTAACGTATAAATTGGATTATCAGCGATCAGGAAAAAAAATGTGGAATTATATTTGAAATAACTTTTTTTAGCGACCACCTTTAAGATAAGTATCTCGCTTTGCTCTAGCTTAATAGGTTGATTAATAAAGGATTAGAAAAGACCGGCCAAGTGAGTGTCGAGCCACGCGCTGAATAGAGTTCTGTAGTTTCTGTCACAAAATGCGAACTTATAAGGGAATTTTTTTTTGATAGTTGAACATATTGAGTTCACGTTTTAACGGCTAATAAAGTCTAAAAACGGCCCACATAGGACAGATATTAAGAATATTATACTTTCACTTTATTCATAACTTTACATGGTATTTACTACATAGCTATTTTGTACGACTAACAACTTTATCTAAGTAATTTTCAATGAAATTTTTGGTTTTACTATTCCAAGTACATTTATAAGTTGATCGACTATTACTCGTTAATTGGTGCTACTTAAGTAAGTTGTACAATAGTTTTTTTTTGTTACTTCCGTGACGTAACAAAAAAAAACTATTTATTATTATTATTATTATTTAAAAACTATATATTTTATTGCCGTGAATTTTGTTACGTATCCTAAACTAACCATCTAGCAGAGAGGCGTACGACTCTAACAAAAAATTAGCACATTAAAACTTAATATTACGGAAATGGATCCTTGAATTCAAAAAATATTTCCCCATACCCGTAATATTTTTCAACAACCTAACCAAAGACACGCTTCACCATGACATAGACGAGAAAAAAATCATCCATCCTTTTCGTGTAGTAAAGGTATCTAAATAATATAAAAAATTTTTTTGTTCAGTAAAATCAGCGTATAGTGAGAATGGGGCACAAACTCTCTGGTACCAAAAACAGTAAATGTAAAAGTAAACAAAAAGTTTTATTAAATACTTAAGACTTTTTTGTAGTGTATCGTTGCGTGCGGTTATTAATTGTCTTTTCACTATAGGACGAGTTAATCAAGACTTGAAGGATACTTTAGGAGTGAAGGCTCCATCGTATTCTACAGTTGCTGTATCTAACAGTCTATGACTAGGAAAAGATCATCATCCTCAATCTCTAAAAAAATTAAGACGAGTCGTTCTGCGAAAAGATCCATGGGCTCTTTTTTCTGAGTTAGTAAAGCGGTGGTCATAAATATCCTCCACCGTGGAGCTGCTGTTACGGGCTCTTTGTATGCGCAACAAATTATAAGAATTGCGTAACGAAATTCGAAAGCAAAGACTACGCAAACAAGCAAAAAGTATTTAGTTCCATTACGATAACTTCGACTCGCAGATCTGCTGTTGTTATGGCTGCGATTCGAGATGGTGACTTGAGCGTCCTCCATATTCATGCGACCTTGCCCCTAGTGATTTCTATCTGTTTGCAAGGTTGAAGGGGTATCTGAAAAAACATAAATTCGAAGATGATCAAGCAGTACAAGAATTTCTAGGAGCTCAGGATGAAGAGTTTTTTTAAAAAAGTAATTTTATGTTTAGAAAAAGATATACCAAGTGTATTTGATAAAAGGCGACTATGTCGAAAAATAAAATAACATTTAGTAAAAGTAATCGGCAACATATTCATTATCACTTTTTATTTAACGCGAAGCTCAAAAAAGCCTAGCGGACAATTTTGGGTAGGAAAATGGCTAGATTGCGAAAAATCATGACAATAAAATTGCTTGACGTTTATGGGTTTCATAGAAGCGTATTTTATGCACAAAATATTTTACTCTTATCAATCGAAAACAGTATAATCAAATAAAAAAGATTTCTGCAGAGAAATCTGTAGAGACACCTACCTTCTTGCTGGTAAACACGTAGATCGTACCTACATATTGATGAGTAGAAAAAGTAAGTTGATTATTAAGTTGTAGAAGAATATGCAATTATATTTTTACTTTTTAGTGCATATTAATTTGTTTTGGAATAGTTTTTTTTTAATTGTTTTTTTTTTGTTAAAGTTTTTGTTTGTTTTTTGATTTTTAGTGAATCTGAAGTACACTATCTAATTTGTCTGAATATGGGTAGACCTACTAAACGTGCTGCTCATAGAGCGCACCTCACTGTAAGCCGTTAAGGAGTTCCATTGATTATCACATTCGACTACGACAATTACTTGACCATAACGACCTTACGGCAGGTGACTCAAATATCCGGATAGCCTATAAAAGATTCGGCCGAGTATCGTTAATTTGCTCCTAAGAATTGAAAAGTTCCGTTATTTGTCATAGATCCCATAATAAGAAGCTAACCAATCTCTTATCAAACTACCCTTGAAGTACATTCTTTCAAATAAAAAAAAAAAACATAGAAATTGGTTGGCGCGATATTGAGTTATTCGTCCATTTGTCGCGCACATTCATAATGCAAATTTAAGACTTACAAAGTTTTCTCATGGATGCCATAGTCAGAACTGGACCAAATTGAAAGGGGACCACATGGAAAGCACCAGCTTTAAAATAGAAAAAGGAATTATCAAAATCGGTTCAAGATATTTGGAACTATTAAGAAATAATTTAGGGCTGAAAGAAAGAACGATATTGTGAACCGTTATTGCGCGGGTTATTGTAATACCCTGTGTGGAGTTCGAGCAGCTAGTTAAAATGAGTGAAACTAAAACAGAATTTCGATATATTTGAAAGTTTTATTACAAAAAAGAAAAAATACGATACAAATAGCGAAAAAAATTGTGACGCTTATGGACCTAATGCAGTGTCGGTAAGAGTAGCACAAAATTGGTTTAAGCGTTTTGGGTCAGGTAATTGTAATGTCAAAAATGAACCTGGCTCTGGTTGACCTAGTTACGGATAAAGTTAATGCCATTTTGAAAAAGTACAGCAAGATTGACATATTAGTTCTTACGACATAGCTAAAGAGCTCGGGATTGATTGCAAATAGTTTTGACTTATTTGTAAAAAGCTGGATACTTTGTCCCACACGAGCTCAAAGAAATCTTATAAATCGTGTACTCATTTGCGATTCTCTATTGAAACGTTATAAAATTTAACCGTTTTCAAAAATTTTATTACGAGTAATAAAAATGGATTACCTGATACAAGAACGTGTGAAAAAGATCATTTTAATAAGCAAGCAATCTTCCCAGATTAGAGCGAAACCCGGGTTACTCTCAATAAATTTATGCTATGTCTATGGTGGGATTGGAATAGCAATTTTCATTATGAGTGTTTACCGTCGGGAAAAACCATCAATTGAGACCTCTACTGCCAACAGCTGATGAGACTCAAGCAAGAACTAGAGAAAAGACGGCCGGAGTTGATCAACAGAAAGGGTGTGGTTTTTAGCCTGATTACACCAGATTACATACATTTTTAGCCACTCAGCAAATCAGTGGCGGCGCTACACCACTCGGGGACGTCGGCGACATCAGGTTTGCGAGGCCTCTTTTTAATAACTTGTAGGCAAAACTTTTTGCGAGGCCTCTTTTTAATAACTTGTAGGCAAAACTTTTTTGTTTGCGAGGCCCCTTCAGGCGCGAGGCCGTCGGCGGTCGCCGACGTCGCCGACGCCTAGCGCCGCCACTGCAGCAAATATCAAGAAAGTTTGGTTGGGAAGTGTTAATGCATCCACTAATACATCCCTGACCTTGCACATATAGATTTTCTCCTGCTTTGGTGCCTTGAAAATTTTTAGGTAGTTTTAGGTTAACATCAAGAGAAGAGTGTCAAAAGTACTTGTCGCGTCTTTTTAATTAGAAGTCCCAAAATTTTTACAGCAATGGGATTATATTACCTACAAAACGGCAATAAGTTGTTGAACAAAATGGCATACGTATATTATAAATAAATGTAAATAAAATATGATGAGAAGTCATCTTTAATTTGAATAGAAAACGAGAAAAACCTTTTTCCTAATCCTATTTATAAAGCAAGAGATATTAAAATAAATTGATCATTATCATTTAGCAATCGGACAATAGTGGGAATTTATAAAAGTAGATATAGAATGTACGAGCTTTTGGATGAAAGGACTCATAATAATAGTGAGAGTGTTGCTATATATGTAAAAAATACTCAAAAATATTTAAGCGTGTTTGCGTTACGGCCAAAACCAAGGATGTCAATAATAAAATAAAAAAATTGCAAGAATGTTATAAAACGTTTTATGTCACGACTTGGCGAGACACAAAACGACATTCCTGTTTCGACTGTCAACTTATCTCCCGGTCTTGCCGAATCATAACTGATGGAACTTATTCCGATCTGTACTATTATCACATTAAAATTTAAATATTTGAGTTCTGAAAAAAATATCAAAACACGTATATCTTTATACATAAAGAGACCTTCTTAGTCTTTCTATTATAATTATAAACTCCATTATAGATTGTATTGCGCCGCCCTTGGTGTTTATCTATAATATAAAAAGTGTTTAGCTGAAGGCGTGTTTTTCGATTTGATGAAAGAAAGTAGAGTAATTCCATTATTCAAAGGCGGTAATACATCAAATCTCAACAACTTTAGGTCTATGTCTACACTACCGACACATAGAATTAAAGTTTTCTAAAAAATAATCTTATATCAGTTGTTAGTACATTTTTATAGTAATAAATTAATGCCTAATAAACAGTTTAGTATTACTAGGGGTTGCTCAATAATCTATGCTGGTGTTAAGCTTGTGCAACATATTTTCGGAACCTGGGATAATTCGCGAGATGCAAGCGGTATATTTTGGCTGTTCCCATAACCTGATGTCGGAGGGGTCATGGGAGGTAGTGGGTTTGTTCCCATAACCTAATTTATGAAAATTTTCTCTGGGGACATGCTACGGATATTCATAAAGTTATTGTGCTACAGAAGCGCACCGTTCGTATCTATTAAAAGCTGGGATCTTCTATCTATTAAAAGTAAGTTTAAGGAAATTGGAATCTCAACTCTAGCATCCTAATTCATATACGAAAATTTGTAATAAGTAAAAAACAATGTTTAAAAACAACAGTGATCGACATAAACTCAGTATTAGAAAAAAATAAGCTGTGTTGTAAGTCGACTATGCAAATTCACAAATTTATTTAGAGGGCTCTGCTTGCGCATGTTCAATAGAGTCCCTAAAGACGTACAAGTTCTATTTCAATTAAAAAAAAAATATTAAACAATAACTTAGTAAAATAGGATATTACATAATTTCCGAATATTTGTAAGATAAATGTATATTGCCGTAAGCGGCTTGAATTCTTACCAAATGATGTACTTCAAGTGCTATTTTATATTCAATGTCACAAAAATATTTTGAATCTGAATTTGAAAAAAGTTTTTCATAAATTGACTGATATTAGTAAACATTTTTAAGCCAGTGAAATCTTTTCTAGTTCCGCTAGTCCAATCGAAATCGTTTGATACATGAAAAATTAGCATGGAATTCGACGGATGCCCGAATCATAAACCCTACAACAATTACCACCTTTGATGAATGTCCGCGGACACCGCGAACGCTATTGTAACACTTATGTATTTCTGTTTTACAAATCCCTTGTTGGCTGTGTCCTTGATATAGCCTAAGTTTGACGCAGATACATCACGGTTTGTTTTTCAAAACACTGTATGCATACTGCAAAATGTATTGCATAGGTCGTGTCGACCCAAGCACACGCAGTAGCGAATTGTTGATATATCGACAATTTGCTCACTACCTTGTCGTATATAGATCACTACATACGGCAAGGTATGTATGTAGTGAGCTCATACTTACCATCTTCGTTCACTTATACACCAATAGATGAAGTTAGCTGTTCACGAAATTATCTCTATTACAAACAAAAACATAAACGTATCCACGTCAAAGAGCTTGCTCCCTTCTTTTGGATATTTCTGTGCCTTATTTATTCTTAAAAATCATGACAGAATTTCATTCTATAGTTTTCAAATGCACAAGAGGTTAAATTTTAGACGTAAACTAGTGGAATGGTGATGAAAAATATTTTCTAATCTTAGACAGAACAATTCCTCGGAGCGTTACCGCGGCAGAATATTCAGAGTTGCAACATGTTCTCATAAGACTAAGATCAACTCGATCAAAAATCTCTGGATTGACGCGAAACCGAACAGCTTAGCGCTGCAGTTGGTCGAGTGTCAAATGTGTAATTGCGAGTATAAACACGACTGCTAGACAATCGGTTCATAGTACCCTTTGGCCGGTGAGCTCATCGAGTCGCCGGCTGAGCGCTCACCTGTCGCAGACCCGGAACCGGCGCAGACTTTGTTCAGACGTCGTAATTAGATACAGCTGCTCGTTTTATTATTATAATTACTGTTAACACTGTCAGATAACACCACTCACAAATTAATAAGCTATGAAATGAAATTGCGCGGCGCGTTTATCGGGTGCTAGTCCGTACCGCGACTTACGCCACGCCGTCTCCTAGACAGCTGCTATAAACAAATCCAGTTTCCCAATAAACTTCATTGAACTCAATAAACTTTATTTAACACGGTTCTCAGAAATTTAAATTCTCAAAATTTTGCTTTATTTAAGCACCAACTTTGCACGCGATTTCGCTGGCGTGGACATAAAGTGAATTCCTTCAACCTTTTACATCGAGGATTTCACCTTCAATTATGACCAAATTCGAATACAAATACAAAATATCGTCATTTGTTAATTACAGCACTTAAGACACAAAATTATATTTCACGAGGTTACCATTCGTTCGAAACACAATTTTTTCCAAAAAACGGTAAACAAGAAACTTAAAAGTCGCTCGTTTTGCAACTAAAATTAGATCGTCGTAAGAAATATTTAGAAAGTGTTTTGTCCATACAGCTCCAACTGAATATCTGAGTGATTAAGAAAATGAAAGTCAGAAAAACATATGAAAACGAGAAAGCTCTCAGAAATGATAGTTTCGTCAGAAACGCCGAGTATCCGCGTGTCGTGGCAAGCTCGCAGTGTTTGCCAGGTTTTTTGATCACTCCCTGTGTCGTACGGGCATAGACCTAAAGCCCTTCAGGCTGGCCCAATTGGGATTGAGAGCTGTATATCTAAAGGGCCGGCCCAATGGGGGTTGAGAGCTGCTAACGATAGTCGTTACCTAGCGTATGGAACTAAGTGCTCACGTGCTCTCCGAGGCACGGAGCGAGGAATTTTAATTGTAGTATATTGGCAGTAAAGTTCTTTTGGTTTTGTTAAATTTATTCCACACCTACCAGAATTATATACTTCCAAAAATTAAAACTTCATAATATTTATGAAATCTTTGGGTATGTATCAAATTCTTAAATAAAATAGTTGTATACACTTTTTTTTTTCACCTACTGTAAAATATAACTCTCAATGAGAATATTGAACAGTATCTTGCTCACCAATGTCTTTAAGAAAAAGTTAGTTACTCTTAAATAACTCCTAATGAGAATTTGCTTTTACAATTAATTAGTGGTCACCCGCCCCCTTAACTAGGTCCAAATTTAAATTTAGTAACTTTTTATTAAATGTGCTCCCGGTTTCGCTCTCGTGGACGTAGATTAGAATGAATTCCTTTTTTTTCTCTATTGACTGATTTTGCTATCAATTTTGATCGCGATCATGGTCATATTAACGACCTTAATTCTGGTTCCATTGTCAAGTCCTCGTCTCGCTCTCGATTTCAATGCCGGTCTCGATACCGATCTTGGTCCTCCATTGGGCATTAATGATAGTAATAACATATTGTAATATATACTGGGACGGACATCGAACCGACAACGAAATGTATAAATATAATTATTACTATTGTTTATACATTTTTACATAAAAGGTAATGTCGTTATATGTATAATATAATGTAATTTTATTATATTAATCATAAATTCTATTTGAGAACACAATATACCTTTATATAATATTTGATTACAGCCTGTCCAGCCGTCGGCGTATGACAAACATCTATGCCAAAATACTCTCACATTTGTTTTATATTATAATTGGCTTATAACCACGTACAATCGATTCCGCATCGAATAGTTCCAGTCCCATTTTGATAGGATCAGTAATTTTTACGTGATTGAGCCTCAAAAAAATATTTAGTTGTAGTAATTTTATTTTTAACTAATCAACGTTTTTGCCTCTCACACGTAGTTTTTTAAGTAGTCTTGAAGAACTTTTAGATAGAATTTATTTTGGATGTTGATGAACAATTACGTTATCAAATCAGATTATATCGAAGTTACAGTCGCAACGCACGTGACAAGCTGTATTTGTGATAAGGTTCGAGACCAGCCGGCGGAGCGCAAGCGCAGGCGTGGACAACACACCTGCGCTTCATGCCGTCACGCCGGACATGCGTGATTCTGTTCATTACCCGAAAGCGGAGAATTATGATTTTAACATTGCATGTATCTAAAAAGGAACAGATATTCATGTGTTCCTTGGTAGTTCCTCAGATAGCTCCTCGACACTACGATTCGTCCAACAACAGCTGCTAACGTACAATACCTCGGACGCTTTTAGCTTCAAAATAGCACCCAGCTGTTGACTTGCTCTCAATAATGAAAAGATCGATACTAGATAAAAATCTATTTTCATGTTAAGAAATATAAGATGATTTATGGAATACATAAGATATCAAAAAGTATGTTAAAATTTAAAATTTTATTCTTGTTTATCTCATAATTACCATATATAAATAAAATTTTACTTTAAGTACTAATAAATAAACCTAAACGATAATCCTGTAGTACACGCGAGTGGACGCATCGAGTGGTTTATAAATTTTAGAGATGTTTACCTTGCTTCTCTGTAAGCAAATGCGAAATTAGAGATGATGTATAAAAACAAGTGTGTGAAAACTGTTCACGGAGTCGCATCAAAGTTCTTTCAGATCCAACGCCACAATAAAAGTCATAAAATCTCTGATGATTGCTTAAAATTGATGGTAGAAAGATGGTACATGAGACTGTTTTCTTCAGCTGATACGTCGGATTATATATACTTCAAAATACACTAGAAGACTTTCGAAGTCGGTGCATCGCCAATATGTTTCTTTAATGTAAAATATATCAAACAGAAGATTGAATAAAGCAATTAGTCCAAAGGGTCTGAAAAATTTGCCACATAATAAAACTGAAGACTGATTAGGGCATAATCCTTTTGTTGTAGCCAGAAGTTTCAGAGGAGATCAAGAACTTCTTTCCATATTTGTATACATTGACACCAAATCACTAGAGCTAGAAATCCTCGAGCGAACTTGAATCGACACTACACAGAGCACATCTCGCACGTCTGTTTGAGATTAGATAGCCTTGAACAACTACTAAACAGTTAGGCACCAGGACGGTATTACGAATAAACATCTGATGAGGGTAGAAAATCTGTATTCAGTATGAACTAAAAAAAGTATGAAACCGGTATAAACGTGCTAAGACGTTTCTGCAACAATGCCGCTATGTTAGGTTGTGCATAGATCAAATCAATATGACAATAGAAAGATGTTAGATAAGAAACTCTTCGGAACAAAATTGGAAAACGTTTTCAAGCTCTTAAATTTAATAAGGATAGGTATCAACGTCGTTGACGAATACGGCATTCACATTCGATTTGTTTGCGACTTAGTCACAATAAAGGAGTCATCGAATGACTTTAGCGCCATGCTCTGAGATAATAGAGTTTCAAGAAATGAGTCCAAAATGAACAGAAACAAGACGAAAATTATGTTGAAAGCCTTTGTAATACCCACTCCAGTAACCTGAACTATTATTTAAGTAGTTATTGATGAATATGTCAAACTTGGGACGAATTTGCTAAAATAGGGTAATGAAAAATCAAATCAAAATGAAAAATATCTTTATTTCGTAGCTAATGAAATTACGCTTGAAATATGTCATTAATAAATTCATTTCGACATTAGCGCCCATTCCAAAACTCAAGGCTTGCTCTTTTTACTCATCAATGCAAAGAATTTAGTAATTTATAATTTAGTCGACATTTATAAATAATATGAAATAACCTGATAAGCGAGCGCTCAATCCCAGGTGCTTTTTTCATTAAGATATTATAAGATATAATAGCCCTTGGCATATAACTTTCTTTTAACGAAACGTTTAAACTCAGCAAATGGTGAATTTGGAATTTCAGCTATGATCTTATTATAAAAGCGCACACACACATCCCCTTAAATTATTTATTAACTTTACTTGCAGGGGTCTTATGAGCAGCAACATCGTTCTTATGTCTAGTGTTAATGTTATGGATGTCACTCTCTTTTTGGTACGATTCTATATTTCTCTTGACATATAGCAGGTTTTCGTATATATATTCTGATGCTAAAGTTAGGATATTAATTTCCTTAAATTTTTCTTGAGAGGTGTAATTGATCTCAGATCATAAACAGCACGAATAGCTCGCTTCTGCAGCATCAAAATTGTGTTAATATCGGCTGCGTGACCCCATAACAAAATTCCATAGGTCATTAGACTGTGAAAAAAACTGAAATAAACTAGTCTTGTGATGCTTTCGTTTGTAAATCGCCAAATTATTTTGACTGCATATGCTGCAGAACTAAATCTTTACGGTAATCTCGTAATATGAAAATTCCAAAGCAACTTAGAATCTAAGGTGAGACCAAGAAATAGGGTCGTATCTACAATATCCAGTACCTCGTTTTTGTCCATTACATTTGTGTCAATCAATTTAGAATCAGATAGGGAAAATTTTATAAGTTTTGTTTTCCTTTCATTGAGCAGTAAATTATTAATACTAAACCACTCAACGATTTCAGAGATGATGAAAAAAACTGTTTTTGTCTAACCTCACATATGGTCTAACCACATATGAATTATCATAACAGGAATCAAAAGGAGTTGGACACATTAGCACAGAGAAACGTCGAAATTAAAAGATGAACCATACCAACTTCCAGAAACGAACGCTGAAAGCTCTGCACCAAGCGTAAAAAACAGAGAACGTGAGACAAACGGAAGAAACTTGCCTTTTCCCACCATTTGACACATTATAGTATCTATTATCTATCCTGACTCCACTTTCTGGGTAAAGGTTAGACGAACACCAGCTGGCTCAACACACCCGTCTCTGCTAATCCACATTAGAATCTGCACTTCCCTTATAATTATACTCTCTTCGGTATATCAGGACTTATCTCTTTTACTCATTGCTGGGTGTTGGTCATTGTTGTTTGAAGATTGAGCAATGATGATGATATGAACATGCTAATGCGCATAAGCATTGCATTAATAGAGGCAAAATGATTATTGTACGAATCGACCAGACGCGACATGAAGTAGTTACAAATAACCAAATAAGAATATAATATATTATCCTGTATTTATTATAATATTTTATTATAAACAGTTATGAAAATAATGGGGAACGTTTAATTTTAGCTTAATATGGTTTAAACTTATTTATTATACTTTAAAAAAAGTTGTTCAAATAAATTTGAAATGCAGTTGACTTTGCCACTCATCTTCGAAGTTTCTTGTCACTTTGGAAGTCGGTCTTCAAAAATATATCTGACAGTGATTATTGAGTTAGGGTTCAAAGATCGGTTTTAGTGCTTCTTCAAGTTTTCCGAGCTAAAAAAATTTTCTTATACGTTATGAGCTATTCGAGTCCAAAAATCTATTTATATTGTGCGGTTCCAGCTAAAGATAAATCATACTTCTGTGTTGCCTTTGAAGAAGATCTCCTTTTCCTATTCGATATTTTGTTAAGTTTAAATTTTATATAAGTTAGAATCGGTTGTAATATTTTCGTAATATACTCGTATGTAATATTTTTGCCTGACATATCTACTGACGTGTTGAAGTCAATTTTTTTTCGTTTTTTATTTATTTTTGTCTATGTTTACTTACTGCGTAATTTTCTCATAAGTTATTTCTAGTGATTAAATTGGTTTATCATTTAATAAATCTTGTTTATTTTTCCTAATTTAAAATACTTGACGTTTCGTATTCACGTTTATTCATTATACGTTCTTTTGCCTTGCTTTTGCTAAAATAGATTTGAAAAATAACTGATTAGTTGTTTTTAGAGTTTGTTTAAACAATTATTTAAATAAGTTCTTGAAAGTGTTTTTTTGTGTACTTAAAAGTTTTATTTCACAATTTTTAGCTATTGAGTTATTATAAGTTTATTATTCATTTAGCTAATTTGCATGTAAATTAAACTTGATTAACAAAGGGGCCAGGCATCTTCTTTACATTTACACGTAACACGTGGAAAAGTAGTATTCTTATCTCGAATTTATTCTCCGTCGATAATCAGTCCAGGGCCTTTACACTGTCAGTTGAGCGCAACTACCAAATTATTCTTAAATAAATTAGATAAGCTATTCTTATTCTTTGTAATACAAAAGGTTTACAATTCATGCAGATTACGTTTTCATTCGCATTAAATTAATTGACCCTATTTCTACTGTTATCGCTGAATTCCGATGTGGTCCCGTTAAGATTGTCACTTTGGAATTACACAAATGAATGAAAATATGTAGATAGATTAAAAAGTAACTTTAATTCTGTGTAAAGCAGGTCTTACTAATGGTCATTGAAAACTATTTCTGGCGACAATTTTTTGTATTATTCCTTAACTTCTAACCGTTAAGAAGAAGCTTTCATCATCACCTAAGCAGCATAAGATGATACCTATCAGACGCATAAACTTGAATAACGTAAAAAAGAGCTCAAACGCACAAAATATGTTTGTAATACGTATATTACAGACATGTATACCTTCATAAGGGTATCCCTCGATTACTCTGGGTTCCAACATTAGATCCCGACTTGGGAACTATGGGATCACATCCAAACTAGACCTTTACAAACAAAAAAAAAAGAATTTTCCAAATTAGTCCACAATTGACGAAGTTATCTCCGAACATACATAAATATATATATGTAGACGAAGAAAGAAACTAGTCCTTTTTTTTAAGTCGATCAAAAAAGAATAAAAAGTAACGAAAAGAAAAACAATTTGGAGTTTTAATTAAAATTGATAATGGAAGAAACAAAGGCCGGAAAACTGACTTACAATTCAAAAGTTGTAAGTCAATATTACGGATGGTCATCAACAAATTAGATAATAAGTCCTAGGAAAAAGGTATAGGATCGTCAAGGCCTTGAAAAGTTCTACACCGATATTGCAGTTTTGTTTACAAATTATCTTAAATCATCTCACTCTTTCGTTTTTGTTGAATCACTATTCATAAGAAATATTCAGATCTGTCGTACTAATTTACAATTGAAATATGTAAATACGGAAGAGGTTATCAAAATATTTAAGTAGTTAGACATAATAAAAACTGCTGACCTTCGCGGTGTCTTTGTTGTAAATGTAAACTTCACTATTGATTGCATCGGTCCACACTTTTTGTGTTTATTTTAATAAATGTCTAAAATTCAATCATTTTACTGACGGTAGAACATTTTATAATAACTCCGTTTTGTACTCAGAATGTATATACAACTTGAGTTTTGTTCATAATTATGCAGTTAGTCATAAAACCGATACTTTTAAAAGAATATAGTTTAATATTTTTTTAAAAAAATATTCCTTTTTATACAGTTTATAGCAACAAGATATGGATTGTATGAAAGAATCACGATAAAGATATCGTTTTATACGAGTTTTACTTCTAAGGTACTGAAATAGAAGAAGTAGTTCTTCAAACAGGCGGCCTTTCTATATTCTCACTTATAAAAAAGGCGGCTCTCATGATGATATGCTCTTCAAACGGAGCTAAGCGTAATTGTTCTTGATGAGTTATTTCAAATACGCCTAAATGGAGCCGGAGACCTACAGGACAAATGTCTTTCCTCGTGTCTGTAGGTTATCTTCACTGACGACATCCCATACCACAGGATTAACTGGTCAAATGGAAGGACGATGTCATGCTGGCCAGCGCTTACTTTGCTTCATGTCTTTGGAAAGGCTTAGCTATCAAGAAGACACAATGAGACTTTAACATGCCATCGGAATGGTCACATAAGTGTAGGATACCATCAACAAGTCGAAAATTACCTCGATGTCGACGTTTACCCGGGTTAATTTATCGATCTATCGGTTAAATATAGACCTTAAGGATTACAAGAACGAATCCGGATATACGTAAATATGTATGTGATGGCTTCGAAGGAGTCACGAGTGCGTTGCCGACCTCTTGGATAGGAGTATAGATTCATAATAGGATATCTGATGGACGAAAGAGTGGGCTGATGGAGAGGAGGGGGGCTGATGGGAGGTTATGCGTGATGGATGGAGGTTATGGTGTGATGGCGGAAGAGTAGACTACCGGAACTCTCATTCACTGGACGAAACACACCGACAGCAACTGTTGTTTCACACCTGTATTCTGTGAGAGCGTGGTATTGCACAGGTCGAGCTGGCCCATTTACGTGCTGCAGCCGAGTTGACCACAGCACGGCTCTACCTCAATAAATAATAATTTTGTGTCATATTTTCCCTAAATATTATTATATTTTCTTAGGTATCTAGGTAATATTAGATAACATTTTGTTTAGGTATCTGCTAAAACTTCGTTGTATGACCACTCCTATCCATCAATTAAAAGTCATCGGGCTGTAGATAATTACTGCTACCCGTGCGAAGCCAAGAAAAGTAACTAGTTATATATAAATTTTATAATATGGTAAGATATAGACAAGAGACTGCAATATGCTCCTTATTTCAATAATTTACTCTATTGCTACTAAGTAAAAGAAATATCTAAAAAATCCGTAAATTTAGAGGGCAATGAGGCCATGGGGCTTAACCAAACTTCTTATAGGGTCATTTTATGTGTAATTATTTGTGTTTAAATACTTTCGTGTATAATTAAACGTAAAAACAGCTACTATCAAATTTGTCTTTTTTCTTGGAAGAAAAGTGTCTTACGTATGATAGATTTTTGAAATATGATGACATTATTACAAATATGATGTAATGATTTGTGAAATAAAGATAATCAATAAAATACTTTTAACTTTCCGGTATGAAAATTCAAAAATTTTCATCATATTGGAAGGTAAAAAGGTTTTTACCCCGATTTTCAAAATCGAGTTTCCAACAAATCTTGACATTTTAGAGTCCTAAGAATCTATTTCAGCCATCTCCGACAGATGTTCATATGTCTGTATGCTTGTATGTATGTAAGGGCGCGCGCACGTGTGTTTATGTAAATTTTCATAACTTTCATAACGGATCAACCGACCGAAACATAGTTTACAATATTCGAAAAGAGTCCACTCAACTTAGACTCTTTAAAACTTGAACTAATTTCGCCCTGTAGATTTTAAGGAATGTTAAAAAATTTAGAAAACTTTTTTTTAAACAACTTTTAAACTACTTTACCGATCGGTAGCAAAATTTATCTGCTCTTTTCTTGAACAGGTGTATCGACCACCGTAAACTACATAGGATATCGTTGGAGAAAACTTTTTAAAAAATGTTTTTTTTACAACATTTTGTTAAATTACTTTACCTATAGATTCCAGAGTCTATTCAGTTGTTCTCCTTAAAAAACGATATCGATCGTTGCTAAATTTATCAAAATCTGTGAATTTGTTCAAGTGATATTGCTGGAGAAGATTTTTCAAAAAGTGTTTTTTTTATTATTTTTTATTTTAGATTTAATAAAGATTTTTTAAAATTTAGATTTTAAAATTTATCGGTAGAATAGTGCAACACGTTATTTAGAAGAATAGCTGGTAAGCCAGCTATTCTTCTAAATAATGGGTTGCAAGTTTTTGAGCTCAAAAACTCATAGACAATATTTACAACTCGAAAAGTTTAAAACACATCAATAATATCATAGCAGAAAGTTTCAGGGTGGCCAGCAGGGTTAGCAGTTTCACAGATTTTTTTTATATTCGAACTTTGTATTTCAATCAGAATTCGTCTAAAACGCATACATATACAGACGTGCGCGTGCTTGTGGCCGCGTATATTGTAAGCGAATGTTACTAAAAATACTTTATTTACCTGCTGCCCACGCGCGGTTTCCGGCGTGTTTCGTTGTTTTATCTTGCGGCCTGACCGCGACCCGACGCCGTGGTCACGGCGGCGCACGTCGGTGTTACTGGGACGCTTCCACTCGGCGGGGCAATTGAAATACCGGATAAGTGTTGAAAATTTTAGTTCAAAATTATTGCCGACTTAAAATTTTAAACCGGCGGTTTCTCGACTTACCACTCGCTTCGAATGTGAACAGGAGTACTGATATTGGTTCGTAGTGTTAAAAATTAACAACACTTTATGGGGAAAGGGCGTATAGTCCTCGGATGTCAACAATTAAGTAAGAAATGATTCGAAGTATATATGCTGTCGTAAAATCAATGTTTATCTATATTAAAATAAAAATAAGCGCAAACATGGTAAAACTACTTGGAATATAACAAATGGCGACAATGGAAAACGGACATTGGGCTAAAATCCTTTGCAAGAATAAATCCTAACTGAATTGAAAAATATTGGGAATCAAATTGTACCCACTTTCGGGTTGTTTTTTATTCTTTTATCAATTTTAACATTGAGAATACTAAAAGTTCTATTCTCGAGAATTTTCGACCCCTTAGGCTGGACAGCGCCTGGAGCATTTTCAACAAATTTATTGCTACAAGATTTATGACGTCTAAATTTATCTTGGAATGAGTCGGTATCCAAAAATATTGCGTAGATTTGGAAAATTATTTCTTCCAACTTAAATTACATGCCCAAAATTAAATTACCACTCATAATTTTGTCTGTGGATTCGACAGAAATTGATCTAGTCGGATTTTGTGACGGATCATCGAAAGGGTACGGCTGTTGTATATATTTTTGTGTTGGCACGGGAACTGACTATAAGGTCAGTTTACTCGCCGGTAAACACAAAGGAGCTCCGCCCAAAGCGCTCACAGTCCATAGATTAGAGCTATGTGCTGCCGTTTTACTCTCCAGCGCTAAACCGTATATATGACTACTAATACCAAGGATTTTTATTAACGCCGTTACGGCCTATACGGATAGTACTACCGTTCAATCTTGGATTACCACTCCGCCTCATAATTTAAAAGTATTTGTAGCTCATTGCGTAATCCAATCACGGATCATGTTAAGATAAGTGTTTGGCGGTACGTCTACACACGGAAAACCTGCTGATTGTTGTAGTCGTGGATTCAATAGTCTAAAGCTTGCCACTCATCCCTCGTGGTGGAGGGCTCTCGTGGCTATCTCGTCATCCTTTAGTCTGGCCGAGCAACGTACAGAAGAACATTCTTCCACGCGAACAAATACCTGAACTGAAGACCGCAGGAGTTTTCCGTGCATTTATTTCAGTTAATAAAAATGTACGCTTTAATTTAATCGAAGTATTTTCCTTAAAAACTGAAACGATGTACTGGCATGGTATGTAAGGTTCATTAAAATTGTAAATCACACTTTAGTGCTCGGATAATAATAGGCTCATTGTCTAATCGATAAATAAATAAACCACTTCATAAGTTGATAAAATATATTCAGTTGTTGTATTTTAAAGTTGAAATAAATTCAAGTCAATAGAATTTCATTTGCACAAAATCGATTCAAAATCTACTATCTTTCATGTATCAGGAGAGCATTGAGCGAGAGTTGGGGGACGTATTAGTCAAAGAATATCATCATATAACATCCAACATCCAGTTTATTAACAAACTTTGATCCTCTATCGAAATTAATCATAGACTACTTTCATTAGAACTTACGTTTGTGGCCTTCGGACTCTATAATCTTATATTCAACGAAAATTTTGGATCCTAGGTCAGTGTTTAATAATGTGTTCTCAAATCGCAGAATGTATCAATATCAATGTCTAGTCGACAAATTCAAAATCATTTTAATTCTTGATAAAGATCCTAAAAATATATGCGACATCTCATTGGATTCGGGATGACATCTAGAAAAATGTATTGGAAGGATTTTATTGCACAATAAAAATTGCAAAAGTTATTAACAAATTGAGATGAAAAAAAAAAGGTATTTCGTTTTTTGGCAATTACTCAAAAACTGTTAATACTTAAGAAATTAAAAAAAAGTTCACAAAGGAGAGACAACTTCCTAAAAAAAGTTCGTGCTCCCGGAACTCTATTATTTAGAATTTTAATGTAGTGCTGAAAATAGGGCCCCGCGCGGCCGACACAGCATGGCCGCGCTACCGCTCAACAGAGTCTATCATATAAAAATTTTTTTTATAGGATTAAATATCAATATTAAAATTTAAAGAAATTATCGTGTCATCAAAACACTTCAAAGAATGAAGTTGCGATAGAAAATTTTTTTTTGTTGATTTTTCCAAAAGTTATATTAAATAAATGTGTTGCTCTGTAAGGACAAAGAAACGACATTTAAAGCAATTTCATTAGTTTGTCGATTCCCTGCGCCTGTTAATTTTTATAATATTGTATTTCGCTTAGTACTCTCTCCAACTTGAAAAAAGCATTGGCATTTGTCGTTCTATACACAAGCGGAGACGTCTCTTGTCAAAGTAAGCACGAAGAAATGTAATTTCTTTACATATATATATATACTTAACAAGACCACGTTATATTTTAAATTTGTGTATTTTGTTTATTATAATTATTTTAAGTTAACGAAAAATGAAAATTCTTAATAATGTTGTTAATTTTTTTTAAGCAAGTGTTGAATTATGGCTATTTTTTCATTTCACAGAAGCATTAACCAACGTTGAAAAAATTTTACGGCATTTTAATAAACTGTTTATAGACAAATTTACTAGTTCAATATTATGAATTTTTTTTATAACTCTATTATAACTCATATTATGGAAAATAATGATTTATTAATTATCAAATACGATTGTATCTCGGGACAACAAATGTAACGCCTTAACGTCACGAAATATCTTTAGGGAATTCAATTCTCCTGGAACTCTCCACATTTCGGAGGATTTTTCGAAAAAGGCATCAAATCGAGAAGTAAGAAAAGCGTGAAGCCCGATTATCGGTCACTCGGATCGGTTTAATCACCGATGTCTTCACGACACCTCGTGCTATTCGAGTGGCCGCGGGAGGAAATTGTAGAGGAATCCTTCCTCTTTGAAAACTCTTATAGCTAATATTCAATCTATTAATTACGTCAGCGATAAAAATTTGTAAATTTGATTTTTACTCAAGAATCACTATTTTATCTTTTTTTTTTCAAATCTATCAACTTTGGGGCAAAATTTTTAGGAGCTTTTTTGTGGAGAAATCAATTTTCTATAAAAAAAATCCTGTAAAGCAAAACCGTGGAATTAATAGGTTACGAGATAAATTCAGTTAATCATAAGAAAACTATATATATCATTGTTTTATTGAAATTTTTGTACTTTTTACAAGTAATACATCTAAGGAAAAGTTATGCGATTGTCTATTCTTATATTTGATATTTATGTTGATAAATATAGTCAAATCTGAGTAAGAGAGAACTGTGTAAGAGGGAAAACTCTAAAAGTGAGAGTGACTGCCAAGCGAGGCAACCTTTACCCCTCTTAAACCTCCAATAAGTGAAAAACATAAACCTGTATAAGTAACAGTCGTTTTTCCCTTCCGGACCTCTGCAACTGACAAAGAATTGTCGCGGAGATATAGATAATAAAAAAAATAATTATGCGTGTTAATTAAATGGGAAAATTTAAAATTAATTTAATGAGTACTGTAAATTATAATTAAGACCTCATCTTTGGTGGGAGTTTTTCTATATGTTTAGAGCAACATTCCGTGAATGGAGCGAGAAAAAAAATGGTCTTCTCAAACGAAGAACCTTAAGCTATACCACTATATAAATCTATTGGCTCTGTCTGTACATTTATTTTTTCACCTAATTTTCTGATAAATAATCGTTTTATGATGCAGTGATTTGCATTATACTGTTTTTATTTTGTCTGTCTGTCTGTATGTCTTTTTATAACTCAAGAACGTCTCGGACGATCGAAATGAAAATTGGTGCACAATAATAAAATGTAGTTACGCATATGATAGGCTACTGCCTGTTGTTTTACTGTGTGTCTGCCTGTCTCTGTGTTTTTTATAACGTAAAAACGGTTTAACCGATTATGATTAAAATTGGTATACAGTAAGAACATTTGATTTCGTAAATGGAAGGCTATTGTTTTCCGGTTTGTCTGTTTGTCTGTCTGTACGTTTTCCTATAACTAAAAAAAGGTTTCACTGATCTTGATGAAAATTTGTGTACCGACAGTAAGAACATGTGACTCCGTAAATATTAAGCTACTGTCTGTCTATCTGTTTTTTGGCATATGTGTGTATGTATGGCTGTATTTTTTATTAGTGAGTTTGTCAATATAAGTAAATAAAATCTTAAAGATAAATACAGAATATTTAATTTATATTTAAAAGAACATGAGGTTCAGGCGTACGGTTGTTTTTTATATGACCTCTGACATATAATAGGGTTCAACTTAGGTCTAAATTACCTGCTTTATCAATTGAGACATATGGTAAGCATTGTACATGATTACAGTGTAATTAATGGGGGCCAACCGACAGCAAGTGCCGAAAAAAGATATATGTATAATAAAACTTAATGATGTTCACAATCAAATGTTGTACAAAGAGATTAAGGTAGGTACCTGATTTCGAATATTGAACTGAGATCACTTCCCCATCTATATTTGTTCTTGGTCTCTAATCTGCGATGAAACCTCGGCAGTAGGCGGTGCAGGCAAATATGTTGGAAGAAATGTTGCGGGCTGAGGCTGCCTCGGCAATGGAACACTGTGCACTTTCAAACCGCCGTATATCGGACATCCACTCTTGCGGAGGTGAAAAAAAAGGATCCTAGAGCTACCGTAGATACGTGCCACCGATGATAACCGGTATACCAGATTTCACAAATCACTTCTCTGAACAAAAACATCGCATCTTACCCGTTACTTAGGAGGATCACACGATAAATACTTATATTCAACAGGACAAGATTGGCTGGTTATAATATTTCCTTGAAAGAAATTCGCCTTTCACAATGTCTGCCCTGACGCTTTTCAAATCAGAAAAGTGTGGAATTAAAAGAGAGTGTGGAATTAAAATTAGAGCCGAGAGCATGTTCGGAATCGGAATAAGGAACAGTGCCGACGTCAGGAATCAGAGCGGGGCTTCTTAACCCTGATCTACTTAGTCCGAGACCGGGTTCTGAATTAAAAGTGAGACTGCGATCAAGGTCAAAAGTGAGACAAACGCTATCGAAATCAGGGTTGGGATTGAGATCGTAAACGTCGATACATCAGATAAAGGAATGTGTTCAAAGTCCACGCGGGCGAAGCCGCGGGCAGAAGCTAGTGTATATATATACACTAGCTTCTGGGGGTGTGTATATGTATATATGGGTGTGTATGTATATATGCATAAGTAACAACTAAGTAGGTGCGTATGTATAACAGAAACATTTATTTAAAATCTCTTGTTGACGAACTAAGTCACGGCTGAGTGTGATATATATGACACATGCATTTGATTTGTACGCGATTCGACCGGTGACTTAGACTTAGCTTAGACTTTTAAAGATTTTGAAACAGCTGTTGTTGTGTTATATTTAACAACATGATAACCCCGTGTTTGTATGTAGGATGAACGGCTCGAGATATTTTTACGTGAGCAAGAAACGATAACTCCGTCTGGCCTCACGATATCGCAGGTGAACCCGCCATATTTCCATACCTTCAAACACAAACAAGAGTTTTATCGCTAAGAGTGGACTATTATGTACCGAAAATTATGATTTGACCGTACATGTATATTTTAGAGTCATGGTTTGGAGGCCTGCGTTTTGGCGATGTATGCGAATCGCCATAAAACGGGTGCGTCATAGATACAAATGTTATGTAATTACATGGTACAATGAAAAATTTAAACAAACCATATTTGCGAGCTTTGCGACACCAATTAAAAAGAAACACACTGAACCTTAATTTGTGTAAAACTATTGTATTTAAAATCTCTTGCAAGAACCTTTACCTCAACTCTAAATAGGCAATCTTTGATTAGAGCGTAGACTAGGAATGTTCATTATCAACGTGTATACAATATTATGTCACGCACATACTACTTCGAGTTATACTGGACCATTTTTGTGGTGTCCTAAGTCCTCTTTTGGTAACTGTCTTTCTCCATGAGAGTCGTCAAAAGCTCAAAATCACTAACGGTTACTTGCAACATCATTTGTAACTATATAGAGCTCAGTACACTACCATCAGGACAGAACCATCTCAAAACTGAAACTTAAAAAAATTAGGGTTTGTGATGAGAAGATATGATAAACATGGTGCAGTCGCTTATAAAATATGAAATACTAGTTTTTGCCGGTTTTTGTTAATAAACTAATTAGTGGGAGGTACAAAATATCATGCGCATAATCCAAAAATTATTGTATTTGTCTGCTAAATTTATGCGTAATGTAATGCGTAATAGAGTTACAAATAACCAAACATCTAGGCAAAGTATCATATTTTTAATGTTTTAATAATAGGATATAATACTGAAAAAGACGTAATGTAAAACCTATAGTTCATTTTAATTTAATACGACTTTCTTATTATTTAACCATTATTATTAATCTTATAATTACAATAGAATTGTTGACACTCTCCAACTTTCGTTTTCGCCCTACTTCACCCTCTCACACCACATCTCTCTTCCGCCTCCCTCTCAACCCTTATCGTCTTCTCTAAACAAAGAAATAATAAGAATGACCGACAAAATAAAATAAAATTAATGACTTTAAAATTTTCTAGTTATTAGGAATTCTACAAATAAACATATAATGAAAAAAATGTGTGCTCTAGTAATATACTCAAGTTCATTAAAATAAATTTAACTATTTTTGAGCTATGATAAATTAATATTTAAAAAATAAAACCGCCATCAAAAACGTATTTAAATAATTTTTAAATACACTTCAGAAACAACTACTTAGTTATTTTTGGAGTTGGTTCCAGCTACAGCAAGACAAAAGAACATATATAACATATTACACAATGTATAAACATGAATATGAAACGTTAAATATTGAATAAAAAAGAGATCTTCTTCTAAGGAGACAACCGTGTCTAATTAATCTTTAGCTGGAACCGACTCCGACTATTTAAAAATTATTTAAATAGGTTTTTGAAGCCGGTTTTATTTTCGAAAAAAAAAATCATTTATATTACATTTTTTAGTTATCGAGTAATTATAACTTTATAATTCATTTAGGCACTTTACACGTGGATTAGGCTATGTTCAATAAAATCGGCCAGGCATCTTCTTTATTTTTATACGGAGCAAGTGGAAAAAGCAGTTCCGATCCAGAATTTACAGCGCACGAGCATGTATAGATCTTTCAGGTTCTATACATTCTTAGTTGGAGTGTAACTACCAAATGATTATTATACAAACTACATAAATTATAGTTATTCTTTATAATACAAAAGTTCTATTATTTATACAGATTACATTTTCATTAATTTCCGCAACAACTTAATTTAACTATCTTTCTAATGTTATTGCTAAAAGTTCTGAGTTGTTCCTGATACGATTGTTACGTTGGGATTATATAAATCAGATATGGGCAACCTTTGACATGTTGTGGGCCAAAATTTAGTGTACAAATAAATTCGCGGGGCACTTTTAAAAGTAGTGCATTTTAAAGTAGTGTTCATAACTTTTAGCGATAGATATCAGATATGAAATAATACGACAATGTTATACATTATAATACAATTTAATAAAATAATAAAATGTAATGAAAAAAATAGGTTCAACAATATAATTAGATTGTGAAATTTGGAGTTATTACAAACTACGAAAGTTACATTGCGACACCGAAATTAATGAGACATTTGATTTGATGAATTCAACTGATACAAAGACGTAAAGAATTTTCCAAGTTATCGTCATCAGCCTTGTACGATGTTCTGATTTATCATCTTTCACAATTGAAAAGAACTAACTGTTCGCATTCGTAAGTACTGCCAAACGCACAAATTATTTTTTTGCGAATCTTCTAAGTTGCGGAAAATGGTCTTCTTCGAGGTATTTTTGTAGAAATCTCACAACTCCACGTCTTTAAATGTAAATTTTAGGAGTGAATTTTCTCGAATCTCGATCAACTCCATGTGCAAGTGTATTGAGGCATTTAATACATTATTTTTTATTGGAGTAGCAAATAAATTGAAACAATTTTTCATGTTTTTGAAATCGCTAAACTTAAGTTCTTCAGCGTATTGAGCATAAGCAATATTTTCATACGCAGAGGGCGTGGTGAAATGGTAACTGTTATCAGAGAGCATCTGTTCTTCCCACAAGCGGATTTTGTCCTGAAACACTTTCAAGTGGCTGTACAAATAATTTACTAATTGTCCTTGTTTTTGAAGTTTCAAATTTAAATCACTCAAATAGCCTGTAAGGTCGACCAGAAATGCTAAGTTACATATCAATTTTGGGTCACTCAATTCAGATAGGAGTACATTTTTTATTTGTATAAAATCTACTATCTCATTTATGAGCTCATAACACGGTTTCAGCATTTTCAGCTGATATATCATCCAAGAACGCCTTGAAGTGACGATGGTTAAGCCCTCGGGATCGAATAAAATCGATAGTTTTTACTACCACATTCATAACATTCTGGAGACTAATGGACTAAGAACACAAGTTCTGTTGGTGGATAATGCAATGATGGACTTTTGCAGATTTACTTTTTCATTCAAAATTCCGATGAAACCTTTACGTAAGCCGACCATAGAAGGTACACTATCTCTGCATATTTCAATAAATTTTGACCATTGCAAGCCAAAATTTGTGAACACCTTTTTAACTTCATTAAAAATGTCCTCTCCTGTAGTTGTTCCTTTTAGCGGCTGTAAAGCAAGCAATTCCTCAGTAACAGTGAACTCTTTATCAACACCTCGAATAAATATAGCCAGTTGAGCTGCGTCAGACAAATTGGTGCTCTCGTCTAATGCTATGGAAAATGATTCAAAACCAGCCATACGGCCCGTCAATGTTGTTTTTATACCATTAGTCATCATTTCTATACATCGGATAACTGTTCGTTTTGACAAACTAACTTTTTCAAATTCAGTTTTCTTTTCAGGGTACAAAACACTGCAAACTTTTATCATACACTCTTTGATAAATCCTCCTTTGGCAAATGGTTTTAATGATTTTGCCATTTTAGAACTAACTATAAAACTAGCTTTCACAACATTATCAAGTTGTGTTCTTTGTATATGAAACATTTGCTGCTGTTTTCTAAATTTGCGATAAGGTTGTGGATTTTGTCTTTTCTTGTTTGTCCTGTCAGTGAGTGCAGAATAGGATGTTTAGGTGAATAATGTCTCTTTATATTGAATTCTTTCATCACTGAAACGAATTCATTACACAGCAAACAAATAGGTTTACCATTGTACAAGGTAAAAAGAATTCTTTAGTCCATCTTTGTTGAAATTGGTGACCCTCTGCTTCTACTTTTCATTTCTTTCCACCAGACATCATTTTCGTTTACTTTTTGTTCGTAAACTTAATAACAATATGTAATTAGTAAGCACTCAAGATGCACACAAAGTCACAAAACAAATTGACGCCACTAGCAGTTCGCTAGGGTATCGCCTGTTGAAGTTATCACCTCGGTAGCTCAATTAGAAACGAACTGAAGTTCGGGCCATCCGCCCGCTTATATAGGCAAAACGAAAAAATTATCTAGAATCGTCTTGTGTAGAACAATTGAGAAGCAAAAATCTTTTGTTGCGCCGCCACTCGGCTTGCTCGCTCACTTGATTCTGTGGGTATGGGTAAGTCGTGTAATATATTTTTTATGGGTTTTTTAAAATGTCTCGCTGGCCGGATCAAATCTTATAGCGGGCCGGATGCGGACCGCGAGCCGGTTGTTGCCCACATATGATATAAATGAATGAAAATATGTAGGTAGATTAATATCTAACTAATTTATTTCTGCCTATATTAGGTTTACAGTAGCCATTGCAAAGTAGTTTTACTGGCAACAAATTGCAGTATTATCTTTAATTTATAACCATTAAGTAGTGCTATGGCTTTCATCATCAGCTCAGTAGCTCGATATGATCACTACCATACGCAAAACCTGAATAACTAAAAAAATCTCAAACTCACTATACGTGCCTGTAATATTTGAGAGTTTTCTCGATTTCTTTGGGATGCCATTATCAGATCCTGGTTTTATCATTGTACTACCCTTGAGACACCTCCTTTTCACCAAAAAGAATCATCAAAATCGGTTCATAAACAACAGAAGTTATCTGCGAACACACATAAAAACACATATACAATTGAATTGAGAAACCTCCTCCTTTTTTGAAGTCGGTTAAAAGATACAAACGAACAGACAGACCTACACACAAAGAGTAAGTTATGTCTTTCCCAGGACTCAAACTATTTCAATCTAAATCGAGTCAGCGGTTTAATCGTGAAGAGGTAACAGACAGACAGATGGCAGAACGGTGATGACAGGTTGGTTAGCGCATTCCCTTCGTATTATAAGATATGAAATTAAATACTTTCTACTGGCAAATTCATTAGCGTGTTCTTAATTTACATTTTCTTTGTGCCTTAGATAGAACAGTAAGCTGTCCGCTCCGGATATTATCACTACACCAGGATTTAATGTTGTTAGTAGCATAGGTGATGCTAAATAACTAAGAAATAGTATAACCTGACTCGCATAGAGCCAGCATGTAGGATATGTGGGTTCATAGTATACTCAATGTGAAGTAAAAATTTGTGAGATGATAAATCTTTGTAGTGAGGTGGTAAAATCTGACATTAAAAAGACAAACAGCATCACAATAAAAGGTCGATGCGGCATTTTTCAATCTAAATAGGAAACACCTTTTATCATAATTATGAAAGGGCTTATGTCTAGAAGGGCGATGGAAGATAATATTATTTTATGATATTTACACGATTTACACTGACCAATCGAGTAACAAATTTTAAATATTAACTTGCGGATAGACTATGCAATTTTATTACGACTGATTAGCTCACTAGCTCGATACGTGTATCACTTGTACACGGACGTAAATATTGAAAAGAGATCTAATCTAGGTAATTAAATAGAAAATGAAGTTAGCACAAAAGTTGATAGAAAATTTAAATAGGATAGATAGAAAAGTAAAAGATAAAGATTAAGTTTATAATCCAAGAATCCATATCAACATTGACGTAGCAATTCAAGAATCTTTCGTATGCCGATAATATCTCAAATACGTTTTGCACCGTCAGTCTAATGAAATTATCTTCATTTATCATTGACGAGTTTTTTGCTGATAATTTGTGTATTAATTTTATCAATTGTTCGTATCTAATGTCTGCCTACGTGCCCGTGACGGAGCAGGTCTCAAGAGCAATCACATCTATCAATACCGTGAATTAGATGTGGTACGTGCAAAAGAAGGCAAAGGTAGATGTTAAATTAAAACTACGTTTCTTAATCGTGTTATCGTTTTCGAAGGATTTTATTATTTTGTGATGCTTTTGGGTGCACTCCATGTAATTACAATATGTATATTCAGTAACCTTTTTAAGTTACTTTTAGTGGAATACAAGTGATAAGTATGTGTATAGTTTTCAGACAGTATAATTTGATCGGCCTACGATCAATAGTGGTACTATAGAAATGATTCAAATTAATTTTTAATTTTTTAAAGTCCACAGTCACTTACTATGGCCTTACTGTTGCAACTGTAAGCTCTATCATTGATTGTATTGCGTCACAGTCGGCGTTAATTTTTAACAAGTGTCAAGACGATGGCGTATTTCCATTATAAAGTTGTTCCATTATCCCAAAGGCGGTAGTACATTGAACCCCACAAACTTTAGACTAGTATCGATACTGCTAAAATTAAGCGAAATTTTTAAAAAGTTTTAAATAAATTGCTAGCTCATATTCTTACTAAAAATTTAATGCCTAGAAAACTGTCGAATTCACTGGAACTGGCCTAAAAGTCGACGCCGCCACATGTAGCTGCAGTTGGAATATTTCGTGTAGATATTCGAGATTTAACCTAAAATCAATTTTAGACCATTATTTAATACTTAGTAAAAAAAGGGGTATTATAAAATTTTCTATTACTTTGAAGACACATATTTATGAATTTAACCGGCTTGACTTCTTGTCGGGTTGTTTCATTTTGTAACACTTTTGTTTTTGGTCGTAATTATATAAGATATCTACTCTTAAATTTATTGTTAATAACTTTTTAAGAAAGAACTGCTTTATAAACGAGTAGTAAATTCATATTATAAAGACATATTTCAAGAGTTATGTATAACCAATGAAAATTAAGATAATTTAGAATTTCGTATGCATAATGAATCGTTACGTATAAAAAAGTTGGACCCTTGAATTGCCTAATGATGTATGGATTTGTTGTCAATTCTATAAGTGATAGTTATATATAAATTTCATTGTGATATATATTTAAATTTCCGTAGAACTAACCTTATATTTCTTGGTAATTCTTCTTGAGGAAAAACTTCTTTCCGAATGAGTAGCAAATTCTTAAAATATTGTGACGTATTTCAAATGTTATCTTGTTATTGACGAATTAATTTTATTTTTTAATTTGAATTAAATATGTGACTAAGATTTGACAAAAAATAACCTATTAGGGTAGACAAGGTAATTTTAGTAACACAAAATTTTGGTACATGCCTGCAAAGTAAAACTTTATTACTTTAGTAAAATTATTGTAATGTAATGTTTCGCCTCATCAACAAATAATCTTCATATTTGCATAATTTTCCTATCCGTTAGATATCTGTGGTCAAGAACTACGACACTAAGCTTCGTACTTAACTATCGGATAAGATAAAACGTACTGTCTTCGGTCCGATCAGCATTTAAGATCCGTAGTTGCGTGCGCACATGGTCGCTCGCCGCCGTCGCTGACTCACAGCGATAAGTCGCTCGCGCCGCGGCGCTGGCGCAACAGACGATCGCCGTATCTGCGTAACACTATTACGTAACACCACTACATGCAACATTGTTGCACGTATGTTTAATGTTTATATAGATAAGTAAGACCAATAAAATTGGACTATTGTATGCATGTTTAAATAAACTCGATATTGCAAATGTCTGTACATAACATTTAGTAACGTAGTGGCCAATTCTTGTTACTTATGTATTTTTGTCTGCGTTATTTTTGTAATACGACCATGTAATATGAGTCATGACCTTCCAGTGACCTATGGTAGACCTCAAGGCAGTGTTCTGTAACCCAACACTTTTACTTTTCGTCTGTATGATGAACTCTGTAAGCCGTAGACAATGGAAAATTTCTTACATATATAGATTACACAACCCTCATGTTTTTATAAAGTCATTGCATGATATATACCGCATTATTCAAACGGGATTTAATGAAGTTAAGCACTTGTTTTTGAAAATATCATATCGTTTAATACTGAAAAATCAAAATATATGACATTTACAATGAAAAAATCAAAACAATCTCGTTTACTACCATATCGTATTATACCTCACACATGTTCTGTATTCCACAGGGAATGTTCTTGTAAAGTCAAGTCCTTAAAAATATTTAGGGATAGGTAATTTCCAATCACAATTTTAATTTCGAATTGCATATTGATACGATCAGCGAGAAATTAATCAATTAATTTATTTAAAGTATGTAAAATACCCTGGCATATTATAGTTATTGCGTCAGACGTTAAAACATTAAAATCAATATATTTTTCCTTGTGCTATTCTGTAATTATTTATTGTAGTACATCGTGCGCAGGAGCTGACATGTCCCATATGATAAAATTAGGACCATCCCAAAGAGCGATCTCGAAAGTTAAGCTGTTTCCTCCTTTTAAATTTCCTACTTCTGATCTGTACTTTAGGAGTAACGTGCTAACTGTGAGACAATAGTTTATCTTAAACACCACTTCATTACAACGTTCGAATATCACTTTCAATACCTCGATATAAATAAAAGCTTTAACCCTTATGAGCTGTCTCCTCACATTTTATATAAAGATTATATAAATTTTTGGGTTCTTAATTATGAGATAAGATTGGAAAAAAGTGCTTATTTAATTATTGAAAAAGTTCACAAGCAAAAATAATCTCACCAATTTTTTTTCAAAATCTAGACTAGGTATGATGAAACTGAAAAAAATATAAAAACAATCACTTAGAGCATACATACATATGCATATTAACTCACATTCTAACACACTACACAGATAAACACATACATACAAACACACACACACACACAAACGCGCGCACATACAAATTGTACAGTAGATTAAATTCTCTCATATGTTTTCATTTTAACCATTGTGTATAGTCTAAAAATTAAAATTATCAAACCAGCAGGATGGATCCTGGCGATCTGTAATACAGTTTCGACCTAGCGTAGGTTTCTGTTTCACACTTATAATTGTACCTAGGCACAAATCCCGGTTTTCATTCAGAAAAATTATTATTATTATTATAGTCTTAAACGAATTAAATGAAATTTGGTGCCTTAATACAACGGAACTTATATATTATGTGATGGAAATCACTTACATATATATTACCCTTTATTCGTCTATTTGTCTGGAAACGGGAGATAGAGCGAGAAAGAAAAAGATTAGAATTGTGAATAAGAACATAATTGAGAATAATTTAAGCAGTCGAAAGTGCTCAACAGTTGTATCTATCTAATTGTCGGATGGGGTGAGGCTGCTGCATCGCTGTTGTTTTTATCAAATTTTAAGTCAGAACGGAAAATGATACCGGAGATGTGAAGTAAATATAAAGTAATTGAGACTTGTAACACCACAACGTCAGAGAGGTAAACGAGCTCGAGCACAGGGGTATGGAGATCGCGGTGTCCTGGTGCATCTGGGTTGTAATCATTCCGCTGCTGAATTATATCCCTTCAAAATTTTCTTTAGATTAACGACGCGCTCGGACTTGAAGCTTCCAGCATTGAAATTATGCAATGCTGGAGGGCGCATGAGAGTAGCAGCGCACAAAGTGCTAGATCAAAGAGTTTTTTCTCCTAGTGCACGAACGTCTGGAGCCCCTAAGAAAGTCGACCACCACCTTCGGTGATCAGGTAGCCACAACATTGCGATTCGACACTTAAAGGCAACATATGGTAGTAGGGGATATTACGTTAACGCGTCCAGACGAGATCACAAAATGAACTTCATCGGCGTGACCAACGGCAGCCGACATGTGCTTAGATGAATTGCGATGTGCATTGTCTGTTGTCGATATAATTACGAGATAGCGATAGCAATACAATATATAAACAACAAACACAATTTTAAGATTAATGTTTTGACGGTATTAAGCAATTATCATTTTTACCTTTTTTTTTTTATAAATGACAGAACCTACAATTTTATTCGCGCAGGCGCAAATCATCTACTTATCTTTTTATTATAACAAAATTAAACTAATCTCAAACTAGCCAGTCCGTTTATCTACTCAGCCATCCATCTGTACAGCCACCTGGCCAACCAACTATTGGACTATTCATCATTCAACCCAGTCGGCCATATGGCTTTTAATCATCTATCAGACGACTTATCCAATTATCAAGCCATAAAATCTACCATATCCTTAGAAACATCATAAATATAGCATATTCTAAAAACCTTAAGCTAAGTTGGATGGATATCGTATTTGAAAGGCAGGTCAAGTCATTCACAAATGCAAGTAAAAGTAAAACATTGAATAAAAGCCAAGTCCATCTCAATGAATTATTGAAAACTACATACAAATCGGTACAAAGATTTCACAGTGTGCAGGCTGATAATTTCTTAACTATACATATATAAAAATCTTTTATCTATACGCATATAAAAATATTATTATATGTATAGATAAAAAATAGCTTTTATGCGCCCGATATTGATTAAGCGACGTGAGTACGTTTACGTCGCGGAGGGTAAGGGCTATAAATACACATCATTTTAGTGCCGAGCACGTTAAGCCGTCCTCCGGATGTCGTTATCGTCGGCGATGACGTCCGACAGCAACCTCCTACCGCCACTGGGCCAGCGTGGAGGGTAGGAGGCTACATAAATCAAATCATAAATTCATTACTAATCATACTTAATTATTTCGTATCAATTTTTTCAGGCAATGTATACGATATTACAACAATTTAGAAACAATTCCAATTGTAATTGTTTACGTGCTACGATCGAGTAATCCTTGTGCCGTCCGCGTGCTACATCAGGTGATGATAACTAAACGATTCTGTTGAAAAAAGGGGTATGAAAATGAATGTCAACAATGATATTTAATAATTAAGGTCATCATGTTTGAAAGAAGCAAAAGCTGGTCTAAATGTATATTTGTAATAGGAGTTGAACAAGTGAAACAGTTTGTGTACTTGGGTAGTTTGTTGACCAAAGACAGCAAACGTGATAGCGATACTAAAAAAAGAGTAAATGCGAGAAATAAAGGAATGAAGCTCTGCTTGCTGCTGAGAACAGCGAGTGTCTCACGACAACGCGTTTAGGTATCCATCAGTTCTGTTTCCTACTTTTTTGTATGGAAGGGAGAGACCGGTGTAGCAACAGGAATGCCAAACTAGAATTGTTATAGAACACATTATAGAAGGTTTCTGAGGCTAGTTTTTTTTTTCCAAAATATTTCCGTTTTCATGTACAACACATCACTAAAGTTTCAATTCAATCGCATGAACGATGCACGGGCGCAGAGAGCGTGAACAAATATTCATTTTTAGGTATATTCGATGAGCTAAAAGTTAGATTCTATTATTTTTTATATGTTTCATTGTTATATAAAGTTCATTATATTTTATGTTCGCTATGGATGGTTTCTTTCTTATCAGCAAATTAATCTATTAATGTCTTTTACATATTTAGTGAGGATAACAAAATTATTACATAACGTTTCTTACTTATTAATAATAAATAATAATAAAAATATAACAATAACTCTACAAAATACAAATTTGGGTTATGATAAATCTAAGAAAATCACATGACCTGCTTTTCCAAGTCGAAAGCAGTGACCTAAATGGATTAGTGGTCTAAGCAAATTGTTTAAGACAACTCTGATTTTAAAGATTATTTTATTATCTTTTCAAACTTAGGTCAGACCGACAAAGGTCCCACTCAATAAGTTGTAGCATGGTTCAAAAAATTGGACATGTCTTACTGTTCCAAAATGTAAAAGATAAATGCAAGATAAATCTGGATAATGAGAAAATTAAAAAATAAGTTGGGGGTTCGAGTAAATTCCTTTATCGATTAAAATGCAAACGATTAACGTAATAAGTTCATCTGTTTAGAAAAAAAAAACCTTTTATCGATTGTTTATCTCAATAAAAATACAAAGCAAAAATATTATCAGCATTTCGAAAAAATTATTCGTTGGGTATAACTTGTAATAGAGATATAAAAAATAATTTTACAACCGACTCTCGTCTAAAAATCAATTCAGTATTTATTTTTAGTTTTCGCTGACGGCGACAACTCACAGCTCCCGTTTTCATCACCATCATCATCATTTCCTGTCATTTCAGTTGATCGTGTCGGCGCTGCGGAAGCAATAGAACAAATAAATATGCATAAAAATGTTGGCAATGATTTAACAGATTTTATTGCAAAAAATAAATAAAACAGATGAGGAGTTAATTTTGAATCAACAAAATTATAATATAAATTATTTTCCCTAGCTTACCGAAAGCTAATTAATTTTTATTTCTTTAGTGACATATCAAATAAAGCAGGCACGGTCCTCTTACGTAACAGGAAATGATGATTTTGTCATAGAATGTGCAGGGAGGTCAGGAGCAGCCTACTTCGAGAGTTGTCAGCTTCGAATATCTCATGGTTACTTAAAAGACGCGGTCAGTTTAGACATACAAAACTTGCCTTATTTATATTTTAGTTGACAGCTCATTCAGAGGTAGATAGGCAATATACTTGCTAAAATGAATAACAAAAACAAAGTTATTTTTAAAAATATCATATCAATGATTTTATGTATAAAACATAACTACCCGATTATCGCAATACCGTGAACTGCGTCAGCGGTGTCTGCGGCCGGTGGACTTTCCTCCGTAATCTTTTGAGAACTCAAAAGTCCCAGAAGCTTATCAGGAAACGTTTGTTTGTTTAAATTAATATTTTCTTTTACTTTACTTCGTATAAATAATTTCTTATTATTTCTTTATTTGTGTCACACATTACTACAGAGCCAAGAGATTTAAGTAGTTTCGGTAGACCCTTATCGCTACTTCCATACAAAAATTTAGAGCTCGCATATCGCTAATTGACAAAGCTAACGTGTCGAAAGATGGCGCTGTTCAGCTGTATTACAGAAAAATATGAAGTTTTGTCCGAAATGCTAATTTGCAGTCAAACAAATAAAATTTCGAAAAAATAGAACAAAAAAGCAAATAGTTGTAAAACTAAGAAATAGCTTTCCATGAAATTACTAATAAATTAATAATAAATATAATAAATTGTGCTTTTATGTGTAAATATAAGAACACAATTTATTCTATTTATTATTATAATTATGACGTATTATTACAATTATGTATAATTTATTTAATACGACAAAATTTTATTTGCTCTTCAGATCTTTAGGTTTTGTGCGATTAAACACAAATACAACTGTCTTGTCCGTAATTACAACAATTGGCAAATTGTCGGCAAAAAAACTTTTCAGGAAAAAACAGTTCAGGAATAGGCCACACCCATTTAAGTTACAAGAAATTCGTTGACAAATATTTTACCAAGGTACGGCATAGCCAGTACCTACCCAACTATTTTATGTTTATTTATCAATTTGGTCAAATAATATAACGTAAAAAGAATATTGTTTGACTATTGTTCAATCGATACGTAAATATTTTCTTGAGTATTTATATAAATCATAATAGTAATACACATTTAGGGTTCCTGAATGAAATTATAGGATAATTTTACTGCAATTGAATCAAATGTTTGATTTGTGGAGCTAAACCGGGATTGGAATCTGAATGAAAAACGAAAACTAGGATCAGGATCATGATGGATGGATGCACCATCGTCATTCGATATAGAACATGTAGGGATCCATTCTATGTACACACGGGTGAAGATGCGGAGGCAAATTGTCCACGATAAAGGTATCAAAAGATTGTTTCTTCTTTAGAGTTTCGTGAAAATTACTAAAAAACCTTTATAGCTTAACCAATTAAACTATGCAAATGGAAAATAGAGACAATTGAAAACCAGTAAATCGATACATTTTAAGAGTGTCATGAGAATATCCAAGAACCTTTTAATTAAGCCAATTTTAATAAAAATTACTATAAAGATAATAGAGAGCGAATGAAAGGATATCCGATATATTTTTAAGGTTCTTTCCGAATTACTGAGAACCCTTGTAATTCAACCGATTTTAATAAAATTTTGTGCGGAGTCAAAGGAAACCGATGAAAGGACCTTAGACACATTTTTTAAGATCCCATGAAAAATACTGTGAATCCTTTTCATTAAACCGATTTCCATAAAGTTTCGAGTGGAGATAATTGAAAGTCAGTAAAAGGACATTCGGCGCATTTGTTAAAGTTTTATGAGTATTACTAAGAATCCGTATAGTTGAATCGATTTCGCTGAAATTTACACACATTATTTTAGTTAGTACAAAGAGTTGTGATTGACTTATGGTTCAGTAATTGTGTTTCGTGAGATTAAGATATAATTTGAGTTATGTTTTAATATTTCTTTTAATACTAGTATTGTATTTAAATCTCTTTTAATATATTTTGAGTGATTTCAATACAATTGCTATAGAGGTAATTTAAAGGAAGCAAAAGAACTACATCGTTTTCAGTGGTTAATGTTTAAATTTCACTAAAAATTACTAAATAGTAAAAGATATATATGATTGGATCAGTTTCTCTGATTTACAGTTTTTAATTTATGTTAAGCGAAATATATCTCAGAATATAGAATAACAGGGCACCACTTAACAGAAAACAATAATAGGCAGATTCGGCTGAAACTCGACAGAAAGTAAAATATATGCCAAATTTATAATTATTAATAAACTACGCCAAAAAATATAGGCGGTGTAAAAAATGCAGTTGGGCGAGAATGGAACTTTCCATTTGCATGTAAAAACGATTTTTTTTCAATTCTTGTTAAATATCTGCCAATGGTTACTGACATCAATATAAAGAAAACAATACAACGAAACTCAAGGTTATATGTTACGGCGATTTATGCACTGCCGCGTAAGCCCGCATTTCGGATTTATTCTTTAGTCGCCTCGGAGAACGGATTTCTTACGGTGTGGACAGAAATGATGGACGGCGTGGATTTTAAACTTGTATATTAGCACGCTCTTCGCATATAGCTGCTGTAGTACAACTGAGACGCACACTTTTTTTTTTAATTTTCTCCTAGCGGGTGAGGGGGATAAAAAACCTTATGAGCTGCTACGCACCCGCGGGCGGGGGAGTGTGTCCGACTTTCATGGATCAAAAAACCCCTGAAGTAAAATAGCGGCATGGCTGTTGTCCGTAGCCTCATTATTTTGGTGCTTTAAGGACTTCACCTATCGCGGCCGATCGGCATGGGAATACCGTCAGGGTATGATTACCTTATAGATGCCTCTATAAGGTAATCATACCCTGATAATCATTATATGCCTTTCGGCCTCCTTTGTGAGTTCATCAGGCGGAACGAATAGGACAATTCGTGGCCTTCAGATAAAACGGTGAGGAGGAGGTGCTTCGTAAGAGGCGGCTAATAGTGATAGAGGATTTGGGTGATTTGCTGCTACGTTGAAAAATTTCTTGGACATATCGTACATATGTTTCTAGATTGTAGAGACTCTCTACAATCTAGAAACATATGTAACAAAATTACCGCGTTCCTATTGGTCGATCAGCACGCGCGGTCGACACGTGCCACTCGCCGGGCCTTCCCCTTTCTTTCATGTCACGACCTGCTACACATCCGCATCCGCTTCAGCTCCGCATCAATTTATGCGGATGCGGATGTCGAAATTGATGCGGATGTTCCGCATGTGCGGATGCGGATGCGAATATTCGCAACATCCCTAGTAGAGAGTTCTAAACCCCTATGCGAAACCGAGTTCCGAACGTACGAAGATGCGCCGGTGGCACTTTTACAGAAGTTATTTTGTACGATTTGGAGTTGATATAGTGTAGTCGGATCGGTGTAAGCAAAGACTGGAGCTGCGTATGTCGTCACCGGCCGTATACACAATTTGTAAAGGATAGATTTATTTATCAAACTCATTTTACTTTTTTTACCTAACATATCGTTATGGGTTAATAGGTATACTTGAGCATTTTTCCTAACAGAGCTTGATATGATTTTTAAAATGTAAATGTTGATTAAGCGTAATTTCTAAGTATTTGTAATTGTGTTTGCCGGCATTAAGCATGTGAAAGTGGGGAGTTGTGTAGTACAACTTTCACTTTTCCTTTTACTATAAATTGAAATGCTGGATTTAACTCAGTTCTTCAGATTCAAAACCACTGTGTCAGCTTATCAATGGCTATCTAGACACGAGGTGTGATTTATTTAAAATTTCTACAGTGTAGAGAGAAATCGGTATCATTGGCGAAGAGCGCGAGTTGAATACCTGATTGCGGACGCAGAATGTCATTAGCGTACGAGAAGTACAGCAGAGAGGAGAGGGTGTAGCCTTGAGAAACTCCGGCTCTTATCGGTCTTTTTGATGAAAAGCTATTCCGTGGCCAAAGAAGAAGTTTTTGTTAGTAATATAATTTTGAATAATGAAGATAAAACGATCTAGGACCTATAATTGGAGTAATTTATAAATGAGCTCAGCGTGTCATATTTTGTCGAAGGCCTTAGCTACATCGAAGAAAACTGCCACAGTTTTGCGCTTATGTTTAAAGCCCTCTGAAATATGTTCAACTAGTTGGAGTGCTTGCTGAGGGCAAGAGTAATTAGGCCTAAAACCGAACTGTTCATTGATGATAAAACCTTTTCCTAGTAAATGATCACTTAGACGGGATTGAAGGATTTTTTCAAAAAGTTTACCTAGACTGCTCAGAAGACTGATTGGTCTGTAACTAAAGAAAAGGTCGCGGGATTTCCTCGGTTTTGAAATACTCATAATAGAAGCTTCTTTCCAAGCGTCTGGAAAGTGACAATTTTTTAGGCACGCGTTGAAGATTGCAACCAATAAATCCAGTAGAGGCGCTGAAAAGCATTTAATTGTTTTATTACTAATATCGTCTGGGCTCGGTGCCATTCTGGTTTTCAGATTTTAAATATAATTTTTTGACCTTGTAAAGCGAGACTAAAGGAAGATTGTCTTTGGGATGTAATGATGTTCTGTGACGGACTTCGTTTTTAACACGAATTTTTTGTTTGGGATGATGAGGTAAGGGATTGAATGAACATTGATGTTCTATCGTGATACATTCAGCCTTTTTCTGGTCCTCGAAGGCAATGGTATTGTCCGGTTTTTTGAAGACGGGCATGACTATTTGAGTGCTTTGGCCACGGCCCAGTAATTCCGATGGTTAGGGGTGATTTCGTACATAAAGGAGCTCTAATTCTCGTTTTTGACTTCCCTTATGCGAGCCCTTACATGACGTTGGAAGGCATGCGCTCGAGACCTATATTGAGGAGTGGGATATGCATTTTTAGCACTTATCAATTCCTGAACGTCCGCGGGCAGACCCAGACAAATTGAGGTCGCCGGGACCCTCGTTTGAGAATTTCCGACCACCGTCTTGATGTGGTAGATAAGAGCTCCTATGGTTGTGGCAATGTTCTTGTTTGATACTATGTCGTCTGGAATAACGTTTAGGTTAAGGGTGTCGACTTCCTCAAGTTTAGTTGACACTCGTTTCCAATCTATGATTATTTTTGTATCAGAAGGTTGTTCTTCACCGGTGAAGGAGCCTAATCTGAGAAGCACTGATAGACGGTCTGAGTCGAGATGATAAAATGTTTTGATTCAAGCCAAATTAATTACCACGCCTTTTAATATGGCTATATCTAAAATTTTCGATCTGGGATTTCTGTTTGATGGGAGACTAGTTGGAGTGAGCGCCGTTATGATGGCCAGCTCATAATCGTCGATAAAAGTGGCGAGTGCATGTCCATTGGTGTTCTTAACATTACACCGCTAGCTTGCATTTTTACAGTTAAGGTCGCCAAAGAGGATGACGGCATCTCCTAGTGCGAGCAGAGTTTTTATATTGCTCCGGAGCAACCGTTTGCTAGGCGGTAGATAGACTGAGACTATGATCAAAGTGCCGTGTCTAGACACAGCCACTCTACACACAGGAACTTCTGTGGTGTAGAGTGGAGGAACGTCCTCTGGAGAGCGACAAAGTGTCATTTTGTAGTACACGGCAGTACCACCTTTTGGAGCACCCAGTCTGTCATTCCGTAATTGTACACAATTAGCTAATTTACAAGCTTTTGGGCTATTAGGCTTAAGAAAGTTTTCTTGAAATAAAATACGTCTGCTGAGTATTCCTTCGCACACAAACTTAGTTCTACTATATTAGATTCTAAGCTGTGAGTGTTGAAGGACAAGGGAGGTATTGATTTGGGTTTATGGCGTCCAACCGAATTGACGATATTTGAAACACTGCACCCGGGTGTTAATGACATTATATTTTTAACAATGTGTTCGGTGGTGCTCGAAAATAACTATTAATCGGTTCTATTGCTACGAGATTTCCTAAAATCGGCAGCAAATTGCGCAAATTCCAGGCTTTTAACCAACCGGAGCATAGACATAATTGTAAGTATGTCTTCTCCGAATAAGCCGGCCATGGCATCGGTCTATTTGAAAAATATAGGCTTGGAGGGCTCCGAAGTAGCCTCCTTTGCCGGATTAAGTCACTTCCGACCCTCGGTGGTGGTTTCCTAAATCAAGCATTAGTCGTGAGTGCGGGTGTAGGTACTGAGTTACGCCCGACATCGCCAGCAGCACTCTTCGATTATTCTGCTAAAACGGGGAGTTCCCTTCGTTAACTACGGCATGGGAGTCCTAGGGGTAGCTTTTTTTTTACCCTTTTCCTGAAAAACTTAGAGCAGCTTCTATATCTGACTGGATGCCCTTTGCTACCACAATTTACACATTATGGTTTTATCTTAGATTCCTTTGTGCATTTGTGCTCTTCTGTCGCATGAGATTCGCGACATTTCATACAGCAGAGCTGTGCATAGCAATTAGAAGCCGCATGGCCGTAAAGCTGGCAACGGAAACATTGCTCTGGTCCGTTTTTTAAAATGAACTTCTACGGCAGCGGTTCTCAAACTTTGGTGATGGAACCCTTTTGGAAAGCAAAATACGTAACGGAACCCTACAATAAAACAATAGTTTTTAAAAGTGTATTCTTTATTAATAAGCATAATAAAAATACAATGTAACAGTTACTAATTATTACTTACTTTACCACATGGCAAGTACATTATTAGAAGATATTAAAAAATAAAGAGTCTAACTAATGGGAGGTATGAAACTGTTTTTTATTTTTCGTCAGTTGGTTGATATCAGGTTTGATGGAAGACAGTTGAAGTCTTATATCAAGTTCGGCGTCCAGTCTATTGCGATATTTTGTTTTCGTGGCTGCATAGGTTGAGAATTTTGTTTCGCACAGATATGTTGTTGGAAACGGGAGAAGAATATTCAGAGCCATTTTGCCAAGCATTGGATATTCATCACGGATTCTGCACGAAAAATTGTTGAGAGGCGTCGTTTTGAACAGTGACTCCATACTTGTGTCTGATGATATTTCTAAAAGAGATTCATACATCTCGTTTGACATACTTTCGGGCTTTTGCAAGTTGGGTAAAAAAGGATTATGAATCCATGATTTAAATTTCATTTTTGTATTCTGTTCTTCGGAAAAATACTTTTTAAAACATGCGCGCATCGAAGTGAGATATTAGACCAATTCTTCAAACACATCATTTTGAAAAATTTCTGAGTCGTTATCGCTAACAAACTCACTGAGTGACGTAAAGCTTCCTATTTCTCTCTTATCAACGCAAATAATCCAAAAATCTAATTTTCTTTCGAAGGCAGTTATTTTGTTACAGGCCTGGAACACTATTGTCTGTTTACCTTGCATTGATAAATTCAATTCGTTCAGATTTTGAAAGATACCTGCCATAAAAGACAATCGGAACAACCAAGTTTTATTATACAAACGGTCTTTCAAATTAAAAGAAGTATCTGCTGAAAGAAACATTTGTAACTCGGCTCTAAGTTCAAATAGCCTTGTTAAAGTTTTACCCCGAGACAGCCATCCCACTTCTGTATGGAGCAGCAGTGTTTTATGTTTGCTGCCATAATCTTTACACATAATGAGAACAATCGGGATTGTAGTGGTCGTGATTTGATAAAATTAATTATTTTACCGCTTCATCCATAACTAATTTTAGATTTGACGGCATTTGCTTCAGCGCAAGTGCTTGTCTTGCAGAATACAATGGCTGGAACTACAATTAGGCGCTTTATTTTTATTCGTGACACTGCTCCTGCTGTTTTACCTGTCATCGCCTTGACCCCATCTGTACAAATGTCAATGCAATCGTTCCAACTGAGATTATTTTCTTAAAAATATGTTTATTTTATTAAAAATTTTTTCCCAGTAGTGTTTGTGGGCAGCGGTGAACACATAAGCATGTCTTCTTCAAAAGAACTTTCATATGGATATCTCACGATAACCAGCAAGATAGCCAGACCAGCGACATCAGTTGACTCATCCATTTGCAAGCGAATCGTGTTTTGTAGACGTGTTCTTGTTTGACGTAGCTTGCCAGATCATGGATTCCCCAAAAAACAGTATCGTTTGATAGCGGCACAGTAGAAAGATGCTTTGAGATTTTCATCGAGCATACATTTTGTTATGTCTAACACACATGGCTTTATTAAATTCAGCGATAGTGTGCGCTTCACTGCATGAATGCTGTGCGATAGCTAACTAAATATGATGCCTCCGTGGCCTTTTCATTGATAGTTTGTGTTACATGCATCATATTTTTTGACTTTCCAATATACTGTTCTTTTTTACGAACTAAAAATTCTTTATTCTTGTGACTAGACTCGGGGTGTACAGTTTCTAAATGTCGGCGCCATTTGGCAGGTGCCATGGAACTATTAGGAAGCAGTTTACTATATAGCATGCAGAGAGGTGAGCCGTTGGAATCGAAAAATCCGAAACCGATATATGATTCATCATACTTCCTTTCTCGTCTTTAAACCGTGGAGCTTGACGTCGTGGCATCATCGTTTGGATCGGTAATTGCTGTATTCTCCGCGCGTACTGCTTTTGAACATTCAGCGTCATTAGAAGATGTTGCAACACGTTTAACGCCTTTAAGCCAACGTTCCATTTTTCTTTATTAATAAGTAATGTTACACGTCAGGATGGTGGGGTCAAAATAATGCACAATCGTTACTGCGTATAAGAGACTAAGTTTAGTCCAAAGAAGAAATGTACAAAACTGATACAATCTGAATACAGCAGGCAGTAGAACAATAAACACTAGTTTCATATCACGTTTAAACTCCGCAATTCGCTAGCCAACTTGTAAGTAGGTAGGTAGGAACTTATCGCTCCGAACGCTAATCGTCAACTGACTGACGAGGAGCGATGCCCGATCACCGCTTTTATACTTAGTCCTAGACTCGATCTCGAACATTCTCAAAATACTCGAGTTGGCGCCTTTGATAAACAAAAGTGGAAATAAAAATAGAAACAAAAATGCGTTGTAAACAATCTCAACTTTATGTTTTGAAGTTAGAGCCGAAAGTCGCTTGTTCATAACTATAGCATCTAATTCAGAGGCGGCTTTTATCAAAGGGACTGCGCGCTCAAAGTATACGCGCGGCGAGCGGATTCAAACAGAGGGAGGTGTTTTGATTTTTCTAAATCTTGCGGAACCCTACAGCGGTATCTGGGTTCCGCGGAACCACACTGAAATTATAGCTCTCTACGGTGATGTTGTTGAGGCCACAAACCTTTACAAAATTTTTGAGTATATCCTTGGCGACATCGGTTTTGTATCTCTAGGACCAGTCCTGATTCTGTGTCATTATTTTAATTAAAAGCCATGGAAATACAAAATATGAAATATTCTGATTGGTAATTTTATACTATGCAAGAAGTATTACAGTGCTGTGGAAATTTATATGCAGTCTAATGTATTCAGCCAGGTACATTCCCTCCGATTTGTCACAGAGAGAGGCGGAGGTTAAATTTTAGGTGCAGCCATAGACTTAGCTCCATTCAATGTAGATGAGGCCACTCCATCGGTCACTTGTTTTACGGGGTTGACCGATGATTGGGCAACAGGGGTGTCGGAAGACGCCGGCAGGTCAATAAAAATTATTGGCGCCCTCGTGAAATTGTCTACGTCCACAGAATCTGAGGTTTTACGTGAGAACCGCCGCTGACGTCGGCGCTGGGATGACTTTATCTTCCTTTTACTTTTGACGGTGGTAAAAAGAGCCTCACTCTCGCCCTCTGAACCCTTTAATTTTAATTCTAAGTACGTTTTTTTTTAATTTCTAGATTTCCCATTTGAAATACACGTAAACTTATATTTAAGCTCAGCGGCGTTTCAAGATATCACTTGCCCAAAGTCGGGATTTTACCAGAATTAAATGCTCTAGAAAAGTGCCCATTGCGGTGTAATCGTAACTTATGCTACTGAGGTAGTATGGGTCACTAAATCTAAATTTTTTTTTGATAAATTATTGTTTTTCTATTATTATCTTATAAACAACGAGACCTGCAGAAAAAGTGTAAATGACAAACTTATAGGAAATTAAATTTTTAATAAAAAAGTTCCCCTGCATCGACGCGATACAATTAATAGTTTAAAAGACATTCCACATTTACAAAAATAATTTTCCGATTATTGACAAAATAACTAGTTTTATGTCTTAAAAATCAAACAAAAACCTATTAAATAGTAAGCAACTAGATTTTTTTATTCCAAAATTATTTCTTCATCACAAAAATTACTACATTAATAATGATTTCAATAGATCTTAGCTCCAAATCATAGAAGCGCATTATTAAGTTCGTCGAACTAGAAAGAACCATGATTTGATTAAATTTCTCGTTCTTAGATTTATGAACTTTAATTTGTAGAGTAAATTATCAATGTTTTCTATCTGAAGTAATTGTAAAATAATAGACAACAACAAATATACGCCATACAAGATTATTGGGACATTTTGATATAGCCTCCATAATCTTTTCTGAATTTGTTATGAGCATGTAATATAGTTGAATAACTCAAATTATACTTATCGATATCAATCCTAGACTGAGAAGTACTGCAGATATGAGATATCTTACTTGTCTATGGTGATTTGTATATGGACTAATGAAACAATGTCGAGAACTAAAAAAAAAATAGGTTTTAGTGACCCGTACTACCTCATTAGTATGAGTTACGATTACGACGCAAGGGGCACTTTTGTACAGCATTCAATTCTGAGAAAATCACGACTTTGGGCTATAATATAAAAATATTAGTTAACGTGTCTTTCAAAAGGCAAATAATTAAAATTGAAAAAAAATTCTTAGAATTAAAATTAAGACCACAGCCTTTAACAGGATTTTTTTTTTTCAGCTTTTAAAATGATATTTTGCTGCGAAAGCGGAAAAAAAAATATCGCTCAAAATGAATCACTAAAATAAAACATATTGATATATTCTCTTAGAAATTCAAATAAATAACATTTTACGGTTTCATAGGGATATTTTTGAAACCACATCTAGTGTTGAGGTGCACCGCCGCTAACGCCACATCGTATGATAGATACTGATTAGAAAAGTACGTGATAATATGTTATCGCTGAATTATCCGTGTACAAACAGTGTAATCATGTGAAACTAAAGCTTTAAGATTAAACCCAGGATAAATTATACTGTTAATTTTTCTTCAAAAATTCTTAAGAAAGGGGTAACAAAATTACAAACATGTGTCTTGTAATTTTTTGGTTATATTTTAGAAGCATTATACTAAGTCATGATTATAGAAATAAACATAATAAATTGTAATACCTGTTTTGATTCTTTATAAATTTTGAGCTTTAAAGTGTAGTATACTACTGAATCCATATGAACATATGACTTCGGTTAGTTCCCGACCTTGAATTTTATACCATATACATCACCCTTGAAAAATAGTCTAATTGAATTTGTATTAGAATAATAATAATAAATTCACTGCTACCAGTTATGTGTCTCAACAAATATGACTTTGGTGCCGCCAAGAAAGGAGTTGTTTTCACAAAATCACTGACAACTCTCTGGTGTTTGCCATATTCATGGGCTTCGGTGATCACTTAATGTGTAAGTCACCATGTGCATAATCGTTTGTTGTATCATATAAATTTTATCTACCACGCTTATCTTTTATTTACCGGCGATTGTGTGTTTTTAGGATTCATAAATTAGTTGTACTAATAAGTTAAGTTGATTTTGATTAAAGCATTCTTTGTGATGTGTTTTTTGTTGTCATATTTTGTCAATTTTTCTTTTTCATTAAGAATGCTCTTGTAATCGCTTTATATAAATTCCAGAGGATCATATATAAAACTTTGTGAATTTTTAAGCCCATAATAAAATATGGGTACAATCTTAATAGAATGTTAGGTCTTTAAATCTGACGCAAAAGTTAGAAGCTTTAAAAATGAGCCAGGCATGTGCGAGATCGTTTGCGAAGGATTATGTACTACAATTATAGAATTACCTACTATGTTAAGTAAATGTAATGTGTGTTTATGGCATAGAAATGTTTAATAACACAAAGAATACGAAAAGTTATCTTAGGCTAGAATTTAAAGTCAATTATTTCGTCTGTATTAAGTTAACAGTTTTATACACATTTTCCCTTGATGAATATTTTCCATTTTCCGTTTGAATTTAAACACTCAAGAATTTTTTGATTTCAAGTTTTTTTTTGCAAATCATGTGTATGAAT
>BGZK01001555.1:0-133423 GCA_005406025.1 Eumeta japonica
GGAATGCAACAGAATACAATGAGACTATTTCTAAGAACTTTGTCGGTGTGTTTGTCCGCTGTTTGAACATTCAAATCTCCAACACCACTAAAAGAATTTTCATGGTGTTTTCACAGTTAACCCAACGGTAGAGTGATACAACATGTAGGCTTCATTTGATCAAAATCGGTTCCATGTTAAATTAGGGGATTAATAAGAATGTTGGACGTACAAAATTAAGAGCACAGGTATTTTTAATATATAGATACCTCTGACTTCCTTCCGCCCTGTACAGCACGAGATATGCGGTGATTTTATCAGCTCCTTGCAATGGCTCCTCCCAGCTCAAAGTCACAAAACGCTGGCTCGTAAGAACAACCCTTAGCGACCGCGGTGCTGATACTGATGTGTTCTCCGATAGCTTTTTCTGTATCAGTACAAAGAAAGCTGTCACCACTCATGAACAGAATAAATAAGTAGTGCATTGTGAATATCTATCATAAATGCCCGTGTTTATGGCCAATCTGAATATCTATTTTTTTTTTATTGTAAATGACAAATTTTTCTGAATTGTTTAGTTTAGCATGTGGAATAGTTCCTAATTAATTTAAAATAGTTTCTTGGTAGAATTAATACTTCCGTATTATTTCCAGCGTAGAATACGGATTTTAACTTCAAAACAAAATTTGGTATATTTTACGAATAATGGTTCACTTTTGAAAAATGTACTTTATGCATAAGCGCTTAACATTACATTTAGTTAGTATAGTTAAGTTAATAAAGTTGCTTTTAAATAGCAATCTATGGGGATGATTTGACGTATTTATCAATATGTATTTTTTTATCAAAATTAATGTTAAATAAACAATTACATACCTGAATAAAAATGGACCAGCAAGCCGACATACGACTCATTAAGGGAACATCCATTAATTACGTGAACTCTTATTCTTTCAATTTGAACCCCTACCTCACTCTTGTGATATTTAATGGGGTCATGTGAGATTTATGCTATAGTTTAATAATTCAACTAAGTAAAAGAAAAAAATTAATATATTTTCATCTCAAGATCTATCTATATACTCCTCTTAGATTAAGTGAAATTTAATAAGAATTTACTCTCGTAATTAATGGATTAGGGGACCTTAACAAATAAAAAATGTCCACAAAAACACGAAATACACACTATTTTACAACTAAAATATTATTAAAATAGACTTACCTCGATACTATCCATATCCAATCCTGTGTCAGCATGCACATAATCCAGATCATTATCGTAGTCGAGAACCGAAGTGGGTGCGAGGGCGGAAACAGGGGGCAGAGCCGTATAAGCGGTCGCCGTCAAACCCAGCCCGTCAGCCCCGTTACCGTCCCCGTACTCGGGCGGGAAATCGGTGTTCACACCGGAGTAACTGACCAAGGAATTAAGTATCGACTCGGAGAGAGTGACGTTGCGAACTTTTGAGCCTTTATGGAGTTTCGATTTAGATTTTGACTTGCTGACAACAAATTGTTGTCTTGAATCAGAACCGTTTAATAAGGTTCCTGGAAGTAGAATACATAAATTAGCGACGGAAATAAAAATAAAAAAATTGGATACGAATTAATTTGTCCCTGCGCTATACAGGAAGGCCAAACTTAGTCTGACCTTAGTACATACCATTTAAGTATAAATACTCTACGTAGTGTTAAATATTACACGTGGTACGGAATCCTTCGTGTGCGAGTACGCACTTAGGCGGCTTTTTATAACAAATAAGAAACATGTAATCAAAAAATTTCTATTTGCTCATCACAAGACTGTTTTGTAAAAAAAAATACTAACGCGTGTAACCTTTAGGCACAATGGAAGTATGTTTAGCGGTGTGAAAGATATTACAACTAAATTGAAAATTAATAAGTTATGGAAGACTTGAATACTATAATCGGAATTGAGATCACGGCTGAAAGAGAGTTCGCTCGATATAAAAAAAATGAAGGGATTCACTCTATTCCTATGCGTGCGCAATCCCGGGCACTAGTCAATAATAAACAGTCTTCTATTGAAGTTGTCGTTTTGGAATATTGACCACGTTGATTATTTCTGGTTTAGCAACAAATTTCAAATTCAAATTACAAATGCGGAAATTGCGAAAACGGTACACAGATGTTACAGAAACTTACTTCTGTTTCTAAAAAAGAGATTTCAATTACTCTCAAGTCGCGCCTAAGGATTTTTTTTTCGGAAAAAGAAATTCATGTATTTATTACAGTACAACGCGCGAAAGTCTGCCGCTCCGAATAGCCTGAGAAAGATGCGATGTGTGGGTATAACACTCCCCGACCCTTCTTTCTTCTCCCCCGTGTTCCTGTTCTACGCCATTACGACGCTTTCATAACTAACTTCACAGCAGCAGACTTTTGTGAGCTATAGTATATTTTTATTTTAAATAAATAATTTAATTCTAATACCTAATCTCAATTTAGAAATGTTTTCTAATACCTGTGTAAAGATTTTGTTGTCTGAACCAAATGCTACGTAAGCTATCATAGGAAATGTTAGGTACATTCTACAATCTGGCATTGGACCCGAAGGTTCTGTGTTCCGAAAATGAATCTTTGATACTATGCGAAGAAGTGTTTAATATGGCATGTATTTTATATCACGAGCTATCATTTAAATTTGTGTTATAGGCACATTCATTATTTTGAAACATTTCAGATTAGGATATGAAACTTTCTGGAATACATTAATATGGCAACCCATTTTATATGGGATCAAAACTTCTATGTATTGTGGTCGATGGTAAACTAACCGTCGTTAGGCGGTAGAACTATAAGTCGTAAAGCTGCCACCGAGTCTCCTGCAATCGAGGACGCGGCGCACTGAAACATTCCAGCGTCTACTTCGAGCACACCCTGGATCCGAAGGTCGTCTCTGAAAATCGTGTAAGCACCAAGGCTAAAATGGAATTAAGACAGAAGCATTGAACATAGAGCATTTTACGGGCGATGGTTTGTGACATACGATCGGACACGAGTACGATTTCGTAATGAATAATTTCTCCGTATTTCTCGAATATATAAAAAAAAAACTTGTCTCTATTTGACACAACTCGAAGACTTCCAGACTAAAAATATCATCAGCCAACACTAGTCAATTTCTAATGATTTTCAATTGAAGCAATTTGTGCATCATATTACTGACAAAAATATTCATTTTGCAATGACTATTTCCCTGCAAAATAAATATTTTCCTTGTGCGATATTAGTGTACGAACCCGTCGACGAGGACAATGTCATGATCGTTGGGCGTGAGGGGTTCGCCGTCCTCGAGCCACGTGACGGTGGGCGCGGGCCGGCCGCGTGCTTCACAGCGCAGAGTAACGTCGCCGCGCACGCGCGCACGCACCACGCTGCCTCCGACAATGCTGACACGAGGTGGACTCTGAAATATAAAAGTATACTATAGTTTGGAAACAATACGAAAAAATAATGTGTGAGATGAAATTCATTATTTCGAACGGACATGACGGAACAAATGTGAATTGTGTTTATGTTAAAGCAGATATTTTCTAAAATATAATAACGCGTATATATTCTATATTATGTATAAGAACAATTAAATGCCTTTTTAGCTAATTAAACTATATACTATCTTATTTTAAATAAGTATTTTTATAGCTATTAAAAATTCACAATTAGAAATTTTCAGGATAATCTGTATGGACTTAGAATTTTGAATGGGGAAAAAAATCATTTTATACTTTTTAATCTATTTTAATTTAATTTGGTATGTTATTTTTTTTACAGTCATGCCTCTGTTGACGCCTGTCATTTCACCCGCCTGTCAATCTGACAAATGTGTAGAAAAACAGTAGGACCACTTTTTTAAGCTTATACTTATTTTTCAATAGAAATACCAATACGTATATATACTAGTGCGGGCGTGCTCATAGATGAATCTTAAAAAAATTGCAATTTTTTTTATATTAAACATTTATATATTATACCTACATATATGTTTTTTTTTATTATACATAATTATAATTCAAATCATATTTAGTCATTCAGACAGTCTGTTTTATTATGACGCTGTCGTTTATGCTAACAATCACGATAAAGCATGTGCCTCACCAAAACGGTGAGTTGCGTGCTGTGGTCGGCAGAATCGAGACGGTTGTGAGCCCGACAAGTGTAAGAGCCGGCGTCGAGCGCGCGCGCCCCCTGCACTCGCAAGGATCCGGCCCCCACCGGGTAGAACCTCGAGTCCAGATCACTGCAACGATAAGGATTATATATATATATATGTATGTATATATATATATATATATATATATATATATATATATATGGTATGTATATATATATATATATATATATATATATATATATATATATATATATATATATATATATATATATATATATATATATATATATATATATATAGCAACGGGTAGGTGAAGTCGTCGTTCAGTAGCTCGAAGCACATTTTAACGCGTATAGTATAGTAATCGTAAATCGCAGCTGTGTTACATTAAATGTGCATTTTTTGGTAATTGATGATATATCGTGACATGGACGTTAAACATGGGGCCTAATTAAACAAAATGAGCGCAAACTTAATACCCGTCAACACTGTATGTAGTGAAGCTTTCTTAACGCCAAGTCTAAAGATAAAATAAAACTAGAAACATTATGAGACCTAAATCAAATTAAAACTGTAATATATTGCATAAGAAAACTAAAATGCAGGTGGGTAGGTCATATGATGAGGAATAATAAGGGAAATTCGGCTAAGGTGATCGAATGGTGTGCAAGACAAAAGAAAAGAAAGAAAAAAGAGACAGCTTCCTAGATGAGAAGGCGATATTTGGAAAATAACAGGTGCTACTTGGACAAGGATAAGTCATAATCGAAGAGTGTAGTAAGCTCTCGAGGCTTATGCGAGAATGCAAGGCAATTTCAATGCAGGTGTAAAATAATTAATATATTTAAATCTAATATTTTACTTAATATTTACTAAATTGTTTACTAACATATTCATGTTTTGTAACTTTGTCAAATGTAGGTTATTATTAGATATCATTATACGTGGCAGATTATGCACATAACTATATCTCGTTGGGCAGGTTGGCGCCAGTCGGGGCAGGGCGGCCGCTGCTGTGTGTATACAAACGCATACACATACTAGTCACATTCGAAATTATTTTTTATAACCTTTTCGAGGAGCAAGCGAACATGAGTCACGAAAACATAGGTCACGCGACACCCATGGACATTTGACATCTCGTAGGAGTCACCCGTACGTTACCTACCTTTTGGGTAGGTATAGGATGGGGGATGATAGAAAGCTGTTTGGGTTGATGAAAGTGGGGACTGAGGTAATAGAAAGTCGAGTTTGGCGCCGGAACTCTCACTTACTGGATGAAACACAACAGTGGAAGCTGCTACTTCACGTTTGTGATTTGTGAAAGTGTCGTATTTCACCGGTCCAACAGGTCCATTTATTTACGAGTTGCAACTAAGATGAACACAGTATGGCTCTACGACGATTTTACAAAAATAAACCTAGTTTTTTTTTTACATATTTTTATGGTTATAGTGCCTTACTTGAGATCGATGGCGACGCCGTTGTTCAGCCAGACCATCTCGGGGCGGGGGTTGCCGACCGCACCACACTCCAGGGTCACCGATGACCCTGGACATGGATTAAAGCTATGTATCAGTGAACGGTATTTATGTATTGTCTATTCCGTAATCTCTATCATTGTAAGTATAGTTTGTGATCTTTTTAATCGTCAATCAACTACTCTCATTTCTCCTTCTTTTCTGAATCACAAATAAACATCATTAATCAAACAATCAGTTCTTGTGTATATACTAGCTTTCGCCCGCGGCTCTGCTTGCGTGGGCATAGAATGCATGTCTTCATCTTGTATATCGATAGATCACACTCAATTACGATTCTAATCGCTATCCCGTTCTCGATTGTAACCCCGGTTTTACTTTCGTTGCCGATTGGTCTCTTTTTTTTTAGAAACCCTTCTGTCCGCGCCGTCATATCACCAATTTTATAGTCTTTGGATGAATAGCTTAAACACGCAAAGAAAACTAAAAAAAAATATACACAATTATCATGTAGCCAATTCCATACATTAGTACAGATAAATAAATAAAAATTAATGCACAAAGTAATCTAATTATATACAAAATTTGATTAAAATCTGTTCAGCTGTTTCAAACAAACAGACAGACTATGGAAATCATATATAACCTATCATTTGTGCACTTATATTTTCTTACAGCACACCAATTTTCATTAAGCTCGGTTCTTAAGTTATAAAAACATATAGAGACAGATTTTAGAAATGATAGGAATGGAGTCAGTGTGTCGTAAAAGAAATATTTATCACAAAATTTTGACGAAACAGATTTATAAAGCAGTATAGAATTCAAATATAACCTTGATAACAATTAAACAAATTTGAAAATAACGAATTTTGGTCTTCGGTGTACAAATATCGAATATTTTTCTACGTTTTCTAACTCGTTTTGCAAACTACATTATTCCGACCTAAGATATTTTTAAATGTAAGGTACTATGCATATCCCTCGGCACCAAAACTAACTAATATTTGCCCAGTATTTTTTTCATTATTCAGCAACTTTCCATATAGTTTTATTCACATTAAGTCAAGTGCGTACCTTAGAAGGACGTAATAAAATGCATAGATATTTAATAAACACCTTCGATCACAGTGGTCGGCTGTGGTGTCAGTATGAATCTCGGCGGGGAGTCCAAGCCGGAGTCCGTCCCGACGGCGACCTCGATCTCCTCCCCCAGCCTGAAGCGAACGTGCGCGGGAGTATCGGCGGTAAGGTAGGGCGCCGCCAACGACACGTTGCAACGATACCGCCCCGCGTCCCTCGCGGCGGCCGGCTCCAGTTCGAGAGCGCCCGACGCCGATATTGTGACTCTCGCCGTCTCGCCCCGCACCGCAGTCCCGTCCCCTCTCATCCATGTCACGTTTAAGGGCAGAGTGGGAGGTTGGAAGTTGTGCCTCGTCGCGCCGTAGACTCGTCGCTCGGACGCCGCCGCCGTCACTATTTTCAACGCTAAACGTGGGTGTGATGAAACAGCGCACGGCAGCACCAGTGAAGAGCCTGCAAGAGGAATACAAAATATTTTTACTTTTATATAAAACTAGGTGGCCCGACAGACGCTTTCCTATCCGAATTTGTGACGTTACTGAAACGTGTTTCGTACGATACTCTTGTAGAAAAAACCAAAATCTATTAGACTATTAACAATATTAACAAATGTATCAACCTTTGTTCATACGTTCTCAAATGATGTGCTTACATGAAAAAGAAAATAATAAGGACGCTTAGCAATAAGTCACTCTACGTGTTGTCTGTCAGTTGTATCAATTCTTTCCTTCGATTTGTGTGAAATGAAAAAAAAAACATTGTACAAAAATGAATTTATTAAAAACATCATTAGAAGTTCAGAGATGATCGTTTGATTTTCCAAAATTATTATTTGATTCAAAACTTATCTCGACAATTTCGAACACAGCAAAAAAGGAATCTGCGAAATCGGTCGAGCTCTGCTCTTTCTCAAGGGCGGCGTGCCTACACGGTTAACGCACGCAGCTCCGCCAGCACGGGCACGGAATGCATTCTTTCATCGTTTGTATCGTTCGATGTCAGTCTCGATCCCCGTCACGCTAATGCCCGTTTTCAGGATGCGAGCTATCTCCCTGGCAGATTTCATAATTTTTTTCAGTCGCTTAGACATGAAAATATAACCAACATGCACATGCCAGATATACTTCTTATTTCTTTGAACCTTCGCTTGCGACTCCGAAAACACAGAATCATTATTAAATAACGACAAAACATAAAAGGACTATAAAATATAACAGCTTCAAACTGAACATGTTGTTTAAGTTTGCCGTGAGTGTAATCACTTATGATCCACGATAATTAATTAGTTTTCAATATTTAAATAAAGTTATCACTGGTAATATATATATAGTAGACGCAACAAAGTAATATCCGGCTACGCGCCAAGTTATACTGAAAAATCGACTATGATCAAGGATATATTCATTGAAAACAACCATCATGACAAATAGTGTCAGGCGATCAACGGCGTAAGCAGCTAGGAAAAACCACTTTATATACGAATGTATCGGACGACCGACGCTCTAAACCGATAAGTGTCCCAATCTTACCTGCTGCACAGTAATGGTTGTTTGAGTGTTTTTTGATTTACATCTCAGTCGACTCGGAAAGGGGACTTCGCGATAACATAAGATAGCGGCGAGACAGAGAGAGACATACACGGCAATCTGTAACCCCTCAGTGTACGACGAACGATCAAGGACTTGATGCCGGATTTTTAAATCTCTGAAAATAATTTTCTAACCATAAACCGATTTACTTACAATAGAAATCTATATTCATTGACTCCGAATATGGAAAAAGCCAGAAAATAGACGATAACGTGTGAAGTATTATCAGAATATTATACTACGGAATGAAACCTACATCATTATATAAAAAAAAAATGCAGTTCATTGCACTATCTCTCACCTGCAACTCCCAAGACAGTTCGAGGACCCGGGACCGGCGTGGGCGCCTCGGCGAGCAACACCAGCGCCGGCCTCGACACCACCGCGCCGACGCCGTCCGCGGACACCACACACTGATACCTGAAACGTTTTAAGTTAGATTTTGTTACATGTTACAAAATCGGGCTAGATATTATCAAATCGTCTAATAGCAACAGGCTCAAAAATAAAAGTGAATATGAATGGAAAGAGACGAGAGGTGGAAAAGTGGAGCTACAAGTGGAGTTGTCTATATAGACAACTCAAGTAAAAAGCAGGCGAAGTGCAAGTCGTACTAGGCACCGAAGGCTCCATGCTGCTACACCACATATTTGTGTTATGTAAATATCTAACGCAGACGTATTCTGGGATATAAATTTTACAAATAGGAAAATTTTATATTTCTCTGAGCCCAGCTCGTACTTCGTCAGTTTATATCGTCTGTTCTATTATTTGGGAGTATGCGCTATAGTTACACCAAGTTCAATGCTAGAGTAAACAGTTTTTATGATACAGCAAAAAAAAAGGAAAATACAAAAAAACATATTCCTTACAATTTGAATTTTTTATTATTATTTGTTACGATATCCATCACGAATAACACATGTTTCATAAAAATTCCAACAAACTACCTACTGTGGTTAAAAATATGGAGCCTTTTTCAAAGAACTAATATGACAGACAAACAATGTAGGTTTAGTAGTAGGTTTCCGTATGCAACTAGGAAAAAGACATACCATCCAGCGGTGGCGGACGTCGCTCTCTCGATGACCAGGGAGCCGTTGGCCAGCAGCGAGCGGCGGGGGTCGTGAGCGGGCAGCAGGTCTGTCGGCGCGGGCGGCGCGTCTTTCCTGTGACGCCACGATATCTGGGGGGCGTGCGACGACTGCAAAACACATACACACACATTTGTAGTCGACGTAGAGCGTTCCGTAAAAGAAGCTCTTTTTCAGTTCAACAAGACTGCAAAAATATTCCATTTTCGTGTCGGCGAGATCCTGAAGGCGTGTCTTTAGAATGGTTTTAGCATACGTATTAGTTTAAAACCGATTGAATAAAAAACATTTTGTGTACCAACTTCTAAAACATCGATCACTCCAGTTGCAACCACATAAAGGGGTGTGAACACCATAAAATTCATATTTAAAAAAAGGATCATCAACGAGATTTACGAACACCGGGAATCCTAAAAACACCAACGACTGCCGTAGGGCCAGTGCGAAATTGTACGTATGTGCTTTTTGAGATATTTTCAAAGAGACTCTGCTTTTACCAATATCAATCAATAAAAGAATTATAACGATTGGCATTAAAAACCCCACGCTTTTTTACAATAAAAAATATATTTTTTGTTAATCACTCAATCTCTTAATTTAAATTTATTGAAAATATTTTCTACTTTTTAATTGGATATACGCAAAACGTGTTTTCTAGTTTTTTTTTTAAACCATTATTTATTTTTAGCATAAGATTATGCTTTGGTGATTCCTGAAAATATTTTTAATACCATGTTTTTCAGGTGTCACTGACTGCAAAGACTATAGGACCCGTTCAGGTTACCGCGTGATGTTTATGGTTGCCAATGCTATTTTACTGCTCCACATGGGGGAGAACAAAAGTTCAATTTGAGCTAGTCTCATATATACGGCGTCGAAGACATATTTCAGGGCTTCGTGATCACTTAAGCAACCTCACAGGGTTAATTCGTCCGCGTGTGTTGATTGTGAATCAAAAACGGAGATAATGATTTTTTCTTTTATATACAAAATAATATTCGTCTAAAATTGTTCAATAAAAAATCTTCAAAAATGTATATTGGATTATTAAAAGTACCCGATTCGATAGATCCGGTGATTCGGTGTAACTAGCAATAAGATCAAAGTTATTATATATTATATAAGATCTATAAAAAAGAGAAGATGCAGAGTTCTGCGCTCAAAAACGGCCGCAGTAACGAGTGCTAAAACAGACAGTCGAGTACTCGTTGCATTCCATGCAATTTCGTCGGACCGTCCGTTACGACATCGAAGTGTTTTGTTAAAATATGCAAAAATAACACGTAAAAAGCTATGAAAAAGGATGGTATTTCTTATTTTCGACAAGTAAAGTTTAGTTTATTTATAATAGGTGCTCTTTCATGTATTATAATGAGTATTTTGTATTTCTTCACTTAAAATAGCGTCAAAAGCCGAAATATAAACCGCCTTAAAGGAAATAGATCTAAGCAACACCGATCTCTCATAGCGTTGTCACATTATTCGGTCGCTTAATAATAGAGACTGTTCTTATACTAATGGATTCGCTTATTTATTTTTTTAGTTATTATTTATTTTATATTTATACAAATCTTAAAATTACCTCTAAAGGGAAATCATAGAATAAATTAAATCCATTCCAAAAAAAAATGTTTATTATATTTGAATTTCTTTTTTAGCAAATTATATATATGTACTATGTTCTTCAAAATACGTTAATGTTTAAGGAATGGTCATCTTATTTTATTATATAAATAATTAGAAAGCTTTATATTACTATATTCAATGCACTTTAGAAATGGTCAAGTTCTATCATGTATATTTTCACCCACGTTATCATATTAATTTTAATCTTAGGTGATTACTACATTAAGTTTTATTATGAAATAAAATATATTATAACTCTCTTCACACTTTTAATCAAAAAATAAAGATTTAAAATAATATCATACCACGCAATTGAAGCCTTCTTTTAGAATAGCACATGCAAATTATTACAAAATAGGACTTATTGTTTTCCAATAACAAAATGATCCGTACTTGTTCTCCTTGCATTTAAAAAAATGACGCTTATATTATGGCATTTCGGTTGAACTGTTAGATGATAAGAAATGTTCCTTCTCTTCTTTTTATTTGCCACTGCAAAATGGTATCGTAAAATGTGAGACGGAGATTTTTCGCCGTGAATTTAGTATGCGTCTGTGCATCTTCTCTTTTTTATACTTTTATTATCTATGGTCAAAGTAAAAAAACATTTAAAAAGCACTTATTAATGTAATTAAGAACATATATGTGAAAATGACCACGTTTCGCCTCTATTTTCGTACAGGATTATTATCGTGCGCGCATAACGAGTCATGAAATAACAAATCGGGGCGCCGTACACAGTTTTGAATATACTACTATTCCGATGAATATTTTTACTTCGATAGAGCTGACACGGGAAAAAGAAAGATTATTTAATTTATATTTCGATATTCAAATTACACACACAAATATATTTTCTTTTTAATTCTTTTTTTTAATTGTTATTTTTATCGTATGATACTTCTGAACCTAATAAAAAGTTTCTTCAACTACTCACATGAAAAGAATTGACAAGGCATCTCAACGAACAATGCTGAATTATTTTTAGTAAGTCGATATTTACACCGTTAAATAAAAATATTCTCGGATTTTATTTTCTAACATTTTTTATGCATACAAAAAAATCATCCGAAAGAATCAATATGAAAACCAGGTCTCACGTTGCTTTCATCGTACACCTATAACAAAATACAAGGCCAAGCACGGCCGGGATACGTTGTTGTATTATGGGGCACTAGTGCCTACTTTCGAGCTCCATAATCAGCAGGGCTAGCCAGGTGGCTTTCATTAGCGTGAACGTTCGTAAAATAGAAAATTAAATGTATGGGATTGACGTTAGTTGAAGTACGACATCTCGTTTGCTTAAGTCAATCCCGTACATATAAAAATCTGCCTAATTCACTTTCTAACAAGGATATCTCCATTACCGTCGGCGGGCGGGCGCGGCACGCCAGCGCCACCCGCCCGCCCCACGGCGCCAGCACGTCGGCCGGCTCCGCCGCCAGCCGCACGCCGTCCTCGTCCGCATCGGCAGCGCCGCCGGCTCCGCCTGAAAACAGTATTATCATTTTCTTCAATAACTACACAATTATGGAACCACTATAATAACTATTGCTATACGCTTTCAACGCCAGCGACAGATATAAAAAGTTATCAAGTGTCCTGCCCTCACGCCAAGCAGTGATATATTAGTGATAAGCAAAACGGAATTTTTTGGGGTACGTATAAAATAATTATGAATATTTTATATATTTATGTAAAATAAACAATGTAAAGAATAAAGTAAATTATATAGAAATATCTTTCCAAACCGATAAAGATCTTAAAATGTGTTTTAGATTTTGTATTTTTTTTTTGTATTTTTTCATATCTTCGAAATTATATCATTCGTACCCACGCAACACCACGAACTGACATATATGTTCAATAGTGATGTGTCACTGTCGGAGTAAATAAAACAATAGATAATTTCTTATTAGTGTCTTAGTTAACGAAATTAAAAAAATTGGAAACATTATTTATTACGAATTACATCACGATTGAATAATTTCTGAAAATAAAACGAGATATAGTTTGTTACGACTTTAATAAGCGGGACGTCTAAATCAAGTTTGGATTAATCATTTTGAGTATCAAACCGTATACCAGTATAATTTTTTTATTTAAATTAATTAATGCAAAAAAAATAAAATAAAAACTGTAAAAACATTAAAATGTTTGCGAAAATAAGCGTGCACAAACATGGACTTGTATGTTTAAGTTCTTGTTCTATTAATTGCACACAATAAGAAATTCTGCAATTATTGTCCATATAATTACTGCTTGATATCATTTGACAATATCGTTATTCATGGTTGGATTTTATGTCAATCTGGTTTTCTTCATCTGTTTTCATATTGGATGATTTGCTTAACATTGTGACTACTAAAATTGACGGCGACCTTTCTTGACTATCCAATAAAATACTGCGTGAACAACGCCGTTTTCTATTTGACCGATATAATAATATGACTATCGTAATAAATTTTCCATCATAAAAATACATTTTCTATTGTCGAAAAAATTGAGATAAATGTACACAAATTTAATGAGTTTATATTTACTGTTATTTTTCTCCATAATTAATGTTCTTTACTTGGAATTAACGTACAGTCATACCAAAACTCACAAAGTAATGCTAGACTAACGCTAACTTTGTTTTAACTGAATATCTAGGAATAAAACAGGAAAAGACATTTATTATTGAATTTTTGTTATCATACGATGTCAATATCCGATATGAAAATAACCATTTTATTTCTCTGTTTTATGAGATGCAGAATATCAACATAGTGTATTTTTATTTCCTAACAAATATTATAAATAGATATAGGTAACTTTTGTGTAACAATTATGGTTATCGAATAGAGATTATTTAAGTTATTATCGATTTTTCTTGTACAACACTATTTTCGTGCTGGTTGAAACCTGCTCGTCTGTAATATTTAGTTAATTTATTCATTACGGCCAGCGACACCGATTGTAATATACGTTACACTGCACGGAACTCAGTTTACATTATTATGTTCTATTTTAATACTAGCGACCCGCCCCCGGCTTCGCATGGATAGCAGTAATTATCTATAGCCAGATAACTTCGGATGGATGGATGGGAGCAGTCATGTGACGAAGTTTCAGAAGATATCTAGATGTGCTTTACTACGCCCACGAAAATATGACACAAAATTACCAAAAATAACGACAAATAATTGTATTCATCCGGTTTTGTAAAAGAAATAAAAAGTTGAAAGTCTGTAAGGGAAAATAAAAAAAAATATAGAATTCATTAATTTTCATTTCTAAAATAAATTTTATCGAACGATTCACCGCAGTGTTCTGTGTACTCAAAAGCGATCGGCGTGTGATGACGCCGCAGGCGGCGAAAAGGTTAAATGAACGCAAATCTCAACAATGTAAATTCCCCCAAACGAAAAAATTTTTACAGGAGCAATATGCAGACTATAAGCCACTAAAAGCCCCATTCAGAGTGGGGCGTTGTCATCGAGGGTCCGCGGTCGTGGTCGAGTTCAGGAGGCAAATCGATCTCTTGTTACAGACAAATCGAACGAACTCGATACAAATTAAACCATAAATCTTGTGCCAAGGAGGGCGGATTGAGCCTTTGACGCCGGAAGTTGTCACCGCTTTGGTGACACTTTGTTAGTTTGCTCAAATAAGGTAACTTCTTTTTTCACTTGCCAGCGCCGACATGCTCTAGACAAATAAACTCACTCATTGTTAACTGGTAAGAATTAATTCTTAAAGCAAAGTTTATACATCGACCCCTTTAATAATTATTAATACTGTACAAGATGTGCATAATTAATTATATCCGTTCGCTGAGATATGAGAGAAGCGGCACATAATCGTTATAGTAATATGCACTATTTTTCAACATTCCAAAACATCACAACTCGAATACTTTATATAATAATTATGAATTATTAAGCATTATAGATGTTATACAGACATCGATAACATATCTAATTTCAGCAAAAAAAAAAAGAAACCATCTACCGTACCTGCCAAAGAAACAAAACCGTCTATTTCACAATAACACGCAATGTATTACATATTTTAATGCATTTCGGCAATAGCATTATATAAGTTCCTCTCGATGTGGTTGCATCGCCTGAAAGTCACTGCCGTAAATCGACGAAAATCACAACCCGATTTTAAAGCGATTACATAATTGTTCCATTTCGTGTGCTGATGTCAGAATATTTCAACAATTCTTTAAGTTTGAAAGTATTTCAGAGTAAGAGCTGTCAGATATTTTATGCTAATTGTCAGATATCGTTGACAGACAAAATTTCGAACAGAAAGTAGGTTCAAGCGATATTCATAGCATTATACTTGATTCGTTTTATTAAATGAAACATTATGACAGTGACGTTTTTATAATACAGCACAAATATAACAAATTTACTGTTTCAATTTTAATTTGTACCGGCGAAATTGAATACCCCAGGATGTGCAAAACAATCAAAGCTTTCTTTCACAGCCTGTAACGTGAAGTTACAAGATTTACAAGTGTACACTTCCACAAGTGTCGGTATTTATAAGAACAATATATGCAAAACTTCATCAACGAACGCATGCGTGAAAATGCCATACTTCTAATGGAGACGTTGCCGCTCTGTCGCAAACAAAGCGATTAAGGAGCACAGCGAATCACACCCTTGGAATGTTGAATTTGAAGGAATTGCTTGACCGCGACCTTGAACTTAACTGACCTTTGTTTGAAAGGTTGAACTTAAATGACCTTCACAGATCGTTATCGTCGTTAATTATATGCAGTTTAACATTAGTGTGTACAAGGTCTATAAATAGAAATTCAATAAGTTTTATAGTTACCAACGTACAGGTAAAGAAGAAATTAAACTCCTTCGTATACATATCGTAGTATTTAGTTCATACTTCTTAATACACATTATCACACTGCTGCTATATTAATTAAAAACAATAAACTTAACAATAACAAAATTGAAAACTACACGAAGTAAAAATTTAACATTCTCTTTTAATGTCAAAATAAACAACTAAGTCAAAATATTCGGGTAAATTAGTAAACGTCATTTTTAAATCGAATACATTGTCTCAATTATTTCATAAAATACTACAGTTTATAAATTTTATTAATTGACCACTTTATTAATAATAATAATCCCATTTCTTGTGATACAGCAATAAGAATTGCCAAATAATTTTACTTTGTAAGCCGATCTTTAAATTCATGTAATTAGATATATTAAGAACTATCCGGACACGATATGAAGTCAAGTCGGTTTCAATGCTTTCAGACGTACGTTAGTGCTCCCGGCGGGTGTAATTGGCATAGGTCCAGGGAGGGGGCGGAATCGCATCTTTCACCCCGTTCTGGGTCGTGTCATATTTTTACGATTGGAACGGACACCGCAGAGATAAAATCATCATTTTTCATCAATGCAAGACGTTACAATAGCTATATTTTTAGAATATATTATTAGTATATATAAAGCACCATCGGCATGGGGACAACAAATTGGAAAGCTCCAGATAAGCTATCTCTCAAACGAGCAAGCCACGCGCCGGCAGGTCTTGATGATTCATGAATATGTTACGGCGAGAGGCGGCAGGCATCGCTGTATAATGAGGCTCATCACCTCGGGCCAATACAGCCAACTTCAATATTGTACTATGCGGTTAGATATCAACTCAATTTTCATATTTCAGCTTAGATATTTTAGTACGAGAGCGTGCAACGCGAATACAAGGATTTCTATCTGAAATTCTCTCTCGAAAACGTTACTAGCTCTTAGACTATTTGTTTCACGTACATGTTCTATGAATAATTTGTGTGTTAGCCCTTAAACGGTTAGACAGTCCGACGTTCGGAATACTAATTTATTAATAATCGTACGAGTTCCTTCGGGATTCTGTACGTACACCGCTCTCAGCGTAGTTCAATAGAAATTATGTAATTTTGCCTAGAAATACCGAGTAGACAGGTTTAGTCTACAGTTTTATATTTAATGAATAACGCTGATATTTAATTCTTTTGATAAAAATCCAATAACGCTGAGCGAGAAATAAACCCTTCGGTGTAAACAAACACCTAATGCTCCGTATTGCTTTAGAGACGGCAAACTTATACAGACAGTCGGTCTTCACCACCCTACTCGTATGGAAAGACGCACACTTCCCAATACCCGCGTTCGTGCACAATTCTAAATATTATGACAGTCGTAGTACCTATTTCGACGTATTACCTATACGTTTGAACGACCACAACAAGCCGCAGCGGGCGCCCACCCCGTGAGCTCCGATATCGCTGAGTGACCACACGTTAAAATTCGACAGATATACCACATAATTACTCAAAAGACGCGTCTCCAACAAGTATTATACTCGTGTAATCATCGGAGAACTCAAGCGAAGAGGAATACGAAAAGGAAGTTAACAAAGCACTCGTAGTATCCTGTAATATACCTAGACTCTTATTAGGTATGTATGAAATCTCCTAATCTCTCGCATCTCGTTGTTACTATTACGCTGCTAGTTCTTCAGAATAAACAATGCGATACCGACCAATAGTGAAATAGTTCACCATGTAACGGAGCCGATAAAACTCATCTTTCTAAGAAAAAAAATCGAAATACCTCAAACACCGGTAGATGAAAGAAAGGTTGTTAGTGTTAATATTGACATCGGGAGTGGTGTGGCGGGGTCGTATCGGCCAACTTGCCTGGAGCACGAAAATTAGGCCGACTCGAGCGGTGAAATATCACAGTCTCACAGAATGTGGACGTGATGAAAAAACTTCCGCCGTTGTATTTCGTCTAGTGAGTGAGAGTTCCGGTGGCTCACTCCCCTTCTCAATCTTCCATTGACCCGATCCCCTCCATTAGATATCCTATTGCCCTCCAAAAGACTGGCAATGTACTGATGACTCCTCTAGGGTGGCGTATGCATGGGCGGCGATGACCATCTTCTCTCTGATGGCTCGCCTGCATGTTAGCCATTCGACTACGTTATGAAAAGAAAGATCAAGAGGAAGGAAATTTTGACACTCACCTTTCAGTGAACATACATAAATAGAGATTTTAAACACCATTGAAATTTGAATTGGGACGTTTGAAATTTACCTACAATATAAAGAAAAGATTTAGGAAGTGTAAACTTCTTTAGGCGCGTTTGGCATTTTTTCAGATAGGAAAAAACCATTGAACTCGCGACACTGTTACCATTACCGTAACCGACACCTCTGTATATTAGTATCTACATATATTGGCCCGTTTACACGAGAGTTGGGTTTGGTTTGAAACACATGGACAATATAACTATATACAATATAAACGTATATTGTGTATACGTACAACACAGAAATATATTCATGTCGGAACTTTTGGTATTATATTTGTAAATTTACGTTTTAAGCTGTAGATTGCAATTTTTGTATGTAAAATAATATGCATTATTTTTCATGTACGCGCATTAAATGAAAACTGTAACATATTTTTTGTAGTAATAGTTTATAATAATTAATATAAAAAAAAACCGGACAAGTGCGAGTCGAACTCGCCCACCGAGGGTTCCGTACAAATTTACGGTACATATTATAAATAGTTCAGGAATCGAACCTCATAGTTTTTTTCGAGATTTTCTTCTTGTGATTTAATGAAAAACATACGGCTTTCAGATTTTTTCTTCTGTAGAAATTAGTAAAAGTTTTAAAAAATCTATAGAGATTTTGTTACCCATACAATTATGACCGCACATATCGTTGTTCAACCTTGATGATTGATTACGTACTTAAAAAAATAAACACTATATTTTTCATGACTTAATTAAAAATGTATCATTTTCACATTTTTTCCTATACTTGTAGTATAAGACGGTGTTACTTGCCAAATTTCATAGTTTTAGGTGAACGGACAAATACCCTTTAATTTGGATTCCCTTGAGAGTGTTAAAATACACGTTTTTTGTGGAATAAACTGCTGTATCTTTTTTTCATGTTTACTTAGATGTTTGATATTTTCACAACTTCAAGGGACTGTACACTTGAGTATAAACTGGATACCTTCACGAGCTCCCGAGATAAAGGGTCTTGACAGACGGACGGACGGACAACAAAGTGATCCTATTAGGGTTGCGTTTTTCCTTTTGAGGTACCTACGGAACCCTAGGCACTTTATTTAAAAGTATTAAACAATAATATATTTCCTGACGATTTTAAAAATACGCCCGTAATTCTTCAAATTTTTACTTCTGTCGGCGCTCCCAGAAAGCCATTTTTTTATTAATATCGGATTTAGATACTTGACTCACCAAAAAAACATTGTTACTCTATTAATGATACTTAAGAAGTGTCAAAAATTACAGATTTGAAAATGATTAATGGATTCCAGATTGAGATTCAATATTCAGATTTATTCAATTTCCAATAAGTCAGTTCAAATGCTAGGCTTTCTCATAGCGTTTGCAGGTATTTTCAAAATCCTAGAGTTAAAATAATACCGTACAGCGCACCAAATTAAATAGAATATAACATTGCACCGTCTTAGACACTTTAATACGCAAACTTTGTCTAGAAGAAGACAATCAAGAGAGTGTTTTTTCTAATTTACTAATTGCAAATTAGCGAGAGATATTTAAATCGTTCGGAACCCTAAGGCGAAAAAGTGTTTTCGTACAACCGCGACGCTTTGAATGAGCTATCCAACGCACCCCCACCGTGGGGCAGACGAGGTAAAATCCATTTCCATTTTACACGTGTGAGAAACAGCCTAAAAAAATTGTTTCATGATATTATTTTACCACTTCGTCGTGACGATCGACGCATGTACCCGTGCTAAATCGTAGCTTTTTTGTATAAAGAGTTTTCGAGCTGAGCCATGGACAGCCAGGCGGACGGACGGACATAGCGAAACTATAAGAATTCTTTGTTGACTACGGAAGCGTAAAAAAAAACGTTACTTTTAGCCGTTAATTACGTTAAAAAAAAAACGTTACTTTGCGTCGTAAATTAAATATTTAGTTTTAGTTTATAAATTTCTATGTTTCGTTTTTAATTTTATGTAAAATATTATAAATTAGTCACCGTCTACGATTGCCGTGGCGACCTACAAATGAGGTAACAGTTATTTTGTGCTTATACTATGTTTTTAAACGTAGCGTTGTGCGTCTTGTTGGTGATCCAATAAAACAAAATAAACAAATAAATACTTGCGCCAAACTAAGCCTACCCAGTATTAGAATAATGACAGAACATTGAGAAAAAATAACTTTTTTAAATATAGAACTTTTTAAGTTATACACTCAAGACAAAAGTTGGGTGGTTAATTAAAATATACACTTTACTTCGTCCAAACTTTAAAGCAAATTATGAATAAATAATAAAATATAATATTCTAAAAGGAAAACTGCATGTCTAGCAGCAGCACGTAAATGGGCCAGCTCGACCGTTGAGATACCACGCTCTCACTGAACACGGACGTGAAGTAACGGCTTGCGTTGTTGCCTTTCGTCCAGTGAGTGAAAATTCCGGTGTCCCACTCTCACCTTCATCAGTCCACTCGTCGCTACATCAGATATACTATTCCTTTCCGAGAGGTCGGCCGTCCGCTGGTGACCCGTCTGCGATTACGAATATCCATGGGCGGCGGTGACCGCTTGCTGTCTAGTGGCTCACGTGTTAGTTTGCTTCTTGAAAATACTGTACGAAAAACAAAACAAAAACAACGTCAAACAAAATGTCACACACGTTTCGTAGCTCCACAAGCATAATATGTTTGATAAAGTGCAAAACATCTTTCTCTCGCGTGCGGTGAGCGGCCCCGCCTGCCGGAATATCCGAGCGAAGTCGTGCCGCCAGGTGTCGACACCGCGCCGGAATGTAAATCGCGCGTGCCGTGTGCGTACCCCGTGCGCTGCGCCCGCGCGCCGGCCGGCGGAATGCCGCCCGGCCGCCCGCCCACCGCGCCCGCGAGGCGCAAGACCGCCGAAGGAAGGGCAATTGTTACACATCCTTAGTTTCGATTTGTGAGTGCGTTTTATGATAGCGAATCCTGAAAATATCAAGTTTCGCAAAGAATAAAAATGCATTAATAACGCCACCATTTTTAGTTACCGCACTGGCAAGTATTTTGAGACGATGGGAAAAAAAACAGTAAAAGAATAAAAAGTGGTAATATCAAAATATTGTAAATTCTTTAAATGTTATGACATATATCAAATGTTACATTGTACCTACGAAATAGAGAAAAAAAAACTACTTTAGTCCATTTAGGTACCTAATAAATATTAAGTTGATCGTTATAAATATATTTGAATCAGCTCCCGTCTCGCCCGGCCCGTGTTAATTAACCCTGACCCTGATGCCATTATCTATCCCGACCTTGATTTCGATCCATCTTCCTCTTCGTCTCCGTCCCCCCTTTCACACTTTCCCTCTCTCTCTATCTCCCAATCCATATCTCTCTCCCCTACTCTCTTGTATTTTATTTTTCTCCTCCACTTCTCCTTTTCAATCTCTATCGCCCTCCTTCTAGCCCTCCCTCGCCAAGCAAAGCGTATAAATAAACATTTAAATAAACATATGATTATATTAAACCGATCGGTGAGGTATCAGATTTCCATAAAATATAGACGCTTCTGCATTTCGGCCAGCGAGCGAGAGTTCCGGTAGCCCTCTACTCGTCCATCAAATATCCTATTACATCCTAAAAGTTCTGATGGTCCACTCTGTCTCTATTAGACATTCTATTACTTCTTTAAAGGCCGGCAACGCACTAGTCACCCCTGTTGTGAGTGTCCATGGACAGCGGTGATCTCCTACTCTCTGATGGTTCGAATGCGTTCTCAGGCTTTCAGAAGTATTAAATAATAGATACGCATGCTCCGAATCGCCAATGCACATGCTACGTGTGGTATGTTAACCTTTGTTGCTATACTTCCATAGTCCAGGCACGCCGGTGGATGTGATACCGAACTTGTCCTGACGTTGCGCTTTGTGAGTACGAAACATACTTAGAAATAATCATATACTTATCATAATTATCGACGGTTACGATAAATAAAAACGTCGACACTTGCTTAGGTGTTCGATATCTGTCAATACTTTCGAACCATAATTCAATTAGTTGAAGAGCAGGTTTGACGGTCCGCGTTAGCGGGTATACTGAATGTTACCACACATCACCGGCGACCGTGTGATTGAGATTTAAACGAGGACTAAATTCTGCAACAGAATACTTACGTGAAGACCTTAAACCATTGCACGAGAACTTCCGAAGCAAAATGGATCTCAACCATACATCATATTAAAATTGATACTTAATGTTAAACGCATAAATTGCCACTATGAGTATTGTACTTTTTTTTTTTTAATAATACAGGACCGTGACCTAAGAGGATCCAATTTGAACTTGGTCGTTTTCTCTCGCACCGACGGCGGTCGGCGGTGCGAGTTATCCGCAGACCGCCGACCGCAGCTCCCGGCGGGCCGATCGGGCGCTGACGTGTCTGTCCCGCGGGAGCGCCGAGACTCGCGCGAGGGGTCGCGACCCTCCCAGTCGTCGACTTGTCCCATCACCGCGGGCTAGATGGAGCGATATCGATTTACAATCATACGGTTCTGCCGCCCGTCCGTATGCGGCGCTGGCGCAGGACGCCCGCCCTAGAGCGCGGCGGTGGCCGAGCGGTCGACGCGTCGGCCTCGAACCGGAAGGTGCCGAGTTCGATTCCAAACTGCAAGCTAATTTTCGTTGTCAGATTTTATTCAATCGAATAAAAGGCCGAGGCACACCCTCGAGTCCCCCGCGCCGGCGGCCGTCGTCACCGACGCGACGACAACGTCCAAGACCGACGGCTTCATGTGATTTCGGGGGCGCGGGGCGAATAGATCAATTTGACTTGAGTTAATTAAGTCAAATGTACATGGAACCACTTTTACGTTAAGCTTCGGACCGGACGTCGCCCCGCTGATGACGATCGGCGGCACTCCTCGAGCCGGCGCCGGGTGAGCGCCGAGAGCTCGAGGCCCTGACTCCTTTTAATAACGTATGTCAGCATTGTTAGGCTATACAAACACATTATATGTAAGGCATACAAACTTTACAGGTAAATAAACAAATATTACAGATAGTACAATAACAAATAATACATACAACTATTTGCTAAATAGAACTTACACACCTGTAAGTTCTATTTAGCGAATGGGAAAACTTCTACATTTTTCCCAAACGGCGGTAAAGATCCTCCCGCACTTTCGTTAAAACTGCGGAACTATTGCGTCGCAATCAAAACATTTGCGGAGGCCTAACGCGCCCGCCGGCGGCCCGAGGGCCCGTCTCCCGCGGTCGGCCCGCCCTCGATGTTTGACAATCGCGTTAGGGGCCCGCGCGGATGGTTCCGCCGGGAATATCTCGTCACCCCCCCCCCCTTCTTATGCCGTGTTTACCTTGGCTACATGCATTTAAAGCTTTCTCTCTCTGCGCGAGCACATAAACGTAAAAGTCCACGTGCGAGCCACCGCCGGCGCCGTACTGAACCTGAAGGGCGGTGGACGGATGTGCCACACGCGTGTTTATTTATTCGAACTATGTGACAGAATTTAAGAGAATATGCTCAAAGTCATAAAGATATCCAAAGTTTGATAATCATGTTCTAAAAATCGTTCCTACAACGATTATATTGTCATAAGTTTAAACGCTACGAATAAACAACACTCCGTTATGGTCCTCACCCGGCCGGACATGGTATATACATTCTTTCATTTTTGTTTCGATCACGAACATCGTTCCGGTTCTAAGAAATATAGGCTATTTGTCTTTAGGATTCCGTAACAATAACCAAGATTGATGATCGATTTGGCCGAAATTTGAATGAAACAAAAAAGCGATCCGTACCTATTTAATAATCGGAATAGGTACGAAAAACTTAGTCCATGCGGACGAAGCCACGGGCAACGACTAGTAGCTATTTATGAATTAAAATACAAGGATAGTTTAAGATCACATATTATAACAAAAGCGATATCCTTACTGCCCATGTAAATATTTTTCGAAAATATTACATGTTTATGGGCAACCATTAATGATTCCTTTGGTCAGGATGATTGCTGTATTGTAAATATAAAAAGAAAACATATACTCGTATTCACTAAGTTCAGCCTGCGAACAGCAAATTCAGGTTTATGTAATAAAATTCTTAAGGGGTGACAGACGCAGTAGGCGGTTAAAAATTCTTTTAAATTTCAACGCATGAAAAAAAAGGCTTGAAGTAGTTCCTTACTGGTCTTTTTTTTTCTTGTATTTCCGATTCGACGGTGAATAAACACGTCTGTTTGGACGTTTGATGGGGTTTAAAATAATTATTGTTATTATTTTTTAGGAAATAATTACACAATTCAATCGTTACGATTTTTCATGTTTTCCGTGTATCACTAGCATGCCATATCGTCAATGCTATTATAATAATTCACCAACAACACATATCTTCTAATGTGATGGTAAGTCTACCCTCGCTAATATCGACAGAACTTTAGTTTCGATGGCAAGTTCCAAATTTTTGTTTAGTTTACAATTTCGCTGCAGATTCTAATTTAGTTATTTTGATTTCAATTAAAGGGCCATTTGGAAAATTTCCCTCTCAAGAGAAACAATCATGGTAATTACAATGATTACAGGATTGACATTGAAAATATAAACTTATTTCTACACTACCATTTACAAAGTGGCTATTACAATTTATAATTAATTGTTCGCAGCACAAACATTTTTCCGTTCTACGCCTATATTGTCCCATTCTATATATCTTACTTATCACGTCACATGTGAGAACAATTACTGCTATTTCCCAATTTGAGAATTGTCCCGTGGTTTGTAGTCGGCCACGCCTTACACTGTAGTTTAAAATATTCTTTTACCCTCGTCCCAAGGGAGCAGTCCGATCATAAACGGGGCCAATGCAAGTCATTTAGAATTCATTAAATCAAATCAAAATTATTTTTATTTTCGTAGGTAATGGAATTACAGTTGAGATAAGTCATTAATAAATATCTTTCGACATTACCACCCATTCCAAATGCTGATTCATCAAGAGAAGAATGGGCAAGAAATTCAAGGTTTGTTCTTTTTACTCATCAATACAAAGGATTGAGTAATAAATAATTTAGTCGACATTTAAAAATAACATGAAGCAACCTGTTACCCAAGCATTACAATCCCAAGGGCTTTTTTCATTATGATATTCAGACACGGTATAATAGCCCTTGCCGAATAACTTTCTTTTATCTAGTTACCTTTAAAACGGGACCAACTAACCGTTCGACTGTGGCATCGTTTAAAAATTCGAAAGTGGCCAACCATCGGGCAGCAGATTTTCGTGGTCCCAACACTCTTTATCCCTTCATTGCAGAACCACTGCTTTCTCTCGATTAACATTTTGACGTAGAGTGCGAGACGCGGGCTACTGACGATTCAGCGGCGACTGCGTCCGGGGCCGTCGGCTGAACGCGCTCGTCGGAACCCGGCGTGCGCGGGGCGCGGGGCGCGGGGCGAGGGGTCTCATTTAGGCTAGGAGCTCATCGGACAATATAAAAGAAAGTTTATTACATAAATCTCGATTTCTGATGATACAAGTCAGATGGGCGAATTAATTATGTATATCGAGAGCATTAAAACACGACTCACGGCCTTATCTACAGGTCGTCTACTTCTGCGAAATCTACCTCAACGAGGATTTCCGTAGGGCACGAAAACGCAACCGGACGTACGTAACGTGGGCGCGCCCCTCGTAAAGCTCAAAGGAGACGTCATAAAAAGTTTCGGCCGGTCAGTGCCGCGGCCGGCTAAAGGCGCGGGCCGGGGGGGGCGTCATTTACCGGGGAGGAGGAGCTGCAATAGAAATGTCAACGTTGTTTACTTGTTTGGTGCGTCGCTCTGAAACATACGAAGGAGTGTGAAATCCTTTGACCGTACAAATACACACATAACAGGTGAATAGTGTAAAACGCGGTTATGTGTAGTTGTATATCGTCGCTTGGTATAATCTTCTGGCGAGTTGGACGTCATAACGCGACAAGTTAGGTATGCAAATAGCGAATTGTATATTTAAGTGACACGCTCGCCTCGGCCACGAGAGCTCACACTAGATTACGGTTTAAGTGCAACAAATTTACAAATTAATCACTTAGCTCTCGACACGGCTTCTCCTCCGTCCGGGCTACGGCCGTAACGTCGCTGTGCTGCAGTCGACAGTAAATACCCTAATTTGAGCCTAGCGTGATAGGAATATTTTTGTTATATATGCATGTAACAAAACTGTAGAACCGTCGCGTCTGTATATTAGTAATATTTGACAAAACTTGATTGTGGTAGACGTATGATGTATAACAAATATATAAAATACTAATATTTTTATGGAAATTTTGTGCGACTGTTTGAACACTAATTTCCAAAATTACTACATGAATTTTCATGGTGTCCATGGTTGAAGTTTAACGTAGCTTGGAACAACACATACAGACTTTATTGTATCAAAATTGATTTACTGAATTGGTTGAAAATAAGTTAATATTTTAAAATAAATTTCTCTCGTAAAATGGCATGAGTATAGGCAGTTTTAAATAAATATTTTAATTTGACTCGAAAACGAGATATTAGATTATTTTTTTTAATACCCATAATTATATACGTATAAACGTTTTAAATTACAGTATGGTTTTAAAAAACAAAAATAACGAGTAAAATGGCAGGACACCATTTTTACTTGTTATTTTTGTTTTCTAAAATGCCAACTATCGAATGGTATTAAAACTAGGCACATACAAACAGCACAACCAAACAGGTTTTACTGCAACTTTTATTTACAAAATACGAAAAAACTTTCTTCAAGTAAGAAATGTGCATTTCAAATAAATGAATAAATTGGCGTTGTTCCAGTCGCATCACTGCGCTCTATAGTCATCTGAATCTATACTATAGTCTGTGGTTTTTGTCGCCATGCGACGTGTGCAGTTACTAATTTTGTATTTATATGTTTATAGTTATTTTTCGGTGTGTTTTTTTCCTAATTTGTTGAAAAAACGAAAAAAAAACCAATGAAGTAATAAATTGTTGATAATACGTAATATTTTACAAACATCTCGAAAGCGCAATCAAATCAATAGTAATCAATTGAGATGCTTAGATCTTTATATAAATATGTATAATTTTTCTGCACAAGTGTTAATTATTGAACTCCTAAACGGCCGGATCGATTGTGATCAAATATTTTTCGTTTACGAGTATATTCATGGCTGCTTTAGCTTCAGGATTGGGCCAGGTAGGTGTAGCTGCGATTGGATTCTAGGTGCTTCCATTTTATTTTTTTGACGAAATTCTTTTTTCGCACGTCAAAATATATAACCCCAGAAATTTCACCGTCCACCACCGCCCAATATGTTTTTAAAATGAATTATTGACTGTTAAAACCTTATGAGAAGTTCATGAATAATTGACTATCTGAGAATATCGAGTAGCGTAAATGCCAATGTTGAAATATGTGTTTACCGAATTCGCATTGTATTCGACGTACGCATCATTACGACAATTCGCGTTGCGTCTCAGCTTGGCGGTATCACATAGTCAAGTTTACCAAAAGAAGCGTCGATTGAACCCGCCAATAGCTGGCGAGCCGACGCGCCGGCAGGTCGACGTCTGTCCGCTCCGCTAGTATTTATATAAATCTCCTTGCGCCCACCCAACGTGATCATAAATTACTAGTAGTATGCCCTGAATCACAGTCCGGTCACTGGATATAACGTGATAACTTTTGGAGTAATGAGTGGCAACTCCGTCGCCTTCTGCGGGTACGAGACGATGTCGTCGGCCGGCGCATGCATTTATTTGCATAAGCCTCGGGCACGCTAGCGCATTAACTGCCGGCATCGCATCGGCGAATGCACGTCTCCGTCGCGCGCGTTATCTCCGATAGTGATAAATTCGAAACGGAACGCGTGCCCGATACGCGATGAGGCTAAAGCAGCTTTCGAAGGTTTAATTAAAAAATACTAGCAACCCGGATTTGATACTCGTCCGTTAGTTGCGTTAGCCATCGCAATGTTTGAATACCGATTTGTAACAATTACTTTTAATTTAAGGATTACCGTAATTATAGCAACAAAATTACATTTATCGAATATTAGTTATCGTATTTAATAAAAAATCGGATGTAATACCTAAGTTTAGTACTGTTAAGATTAATATTCTATCACGATAATAAACCTTGAAATAGATTACACTGTAGATCACTCACTGTTTCATTTGCATTCAGTTCTGTTTAATTACCTTAAAAACGTACCATCATTACCAAGAGCAGTGTCGTCGATGAGTTGCTTACAAATCGAATCGCACTCGGTTAGTACGCCGATCACGGACAATTTAACTAATGAATTTTAGACTAAAGTTAAACGAAACGAATTGGTCAGTACCTAACAGCCCTTCTTCAGCTGCACTGGCCCAGCGCCGGGGGCTTAATCTTAAGTACCTCGTTCAGAAATGAAAAGATTGCCGGACCACGTGACCGGGTAGTAAAAACTCGACGCAAATATCACTATCTATGCTATTTTACAGCTTATATCTGCAATTTAAAAACGATTCCGTTTAAGCACGTCCGGCCCGTGGTCGACTAAAAGTCACAAGTCGTAAAAGCCGCAGTCGGCGGTGTCGGAGTGTGCCGCTTCGTCGGACATCAGTGGAGGCGTTGCGCCTAACACTCGCTCAATGCGGCGATGACATTACCCGGTCGAGCTTTCACGACTCGTAAGTCATGGACGTTATTGTCCGACACGGTGCCGCGGCCGTGAAGGTGTCGTCCGCTTAAATAAATAAAGGAATTAAAAACGACGACAAAACGCGTCGCTTCTCTCTTAGGCGGAATATCAGTGTCACATTGACGCGCAATGTACGGTCGGTATAAATAACTGAACCTGGTTCAATATCATATTTTTGTTTCAGACTGTGGGATTGACTCTTGTAGGTGGTGCTGTTGCGGTCTAACACCCGTATTAGTAAACGTCACTCAAATAATGCGTTATCTCAAGAAATAACGTGGAAACGAGACATATATTATTTTCTATAGCGAAACACTATAACTGTCTCTTTCCACTCTCAAGTTGGAACGCGGTCTTAAGTGCGCTTTATTACTTTGGGTTTTAACCGCTGAGCGATCACTGCTCGTAGTCATAAATATAAGATTAGTATTTTTTTTTAATACATAAACAGTTTTACACGCATTAGGTTTAACGGAGCAATTATAAAACACAATCTAATAAATATCTTATGGCAAAGATAAAAGCAAAATATAACATCCTAGACAAGGGATAGAAGAAAAGAAAGGTATCTTCTATTAGCCCGTACGGGCGGCGCTATTTCTGTCTCACGGTTGACACAAAACATGACGATGATACAGGAAAGAACGCCAATATACGCAAACAGTGTTGTGTTCTCTTGTCTGATTAACCGTATCGTATTACTGTGCATTGCCGGACAATATGTTAACATATGCAGATAAAGAAAGAATTAAAAAAATGCGGAATATTTGCATTTAGTGCTGTAGACACTTTATGGACAAAGAGTTAAGACTTTTTTCTTCGCAACAGTACCCGTTCACAGAGGATAGATATACGCACGCCACGACAATGCAATACGTTGTATGCTGTTAGCGACTATTATCGACGTCCGGGGCCGGCGTCTGTACAAGTGCCTGTATAAGCGGCAAGGAGCAAAAGACTTAAAATTCATAATAATAAAGTCCATATTATGATTAATTTGTCAATAAGTAAATATCGAACACGTTACACTTTCGAGTCGAAACTATATAAACTATACAACACTTTGGCACCATCAGTTTTTATCGAAATGGACACAAATATTAAATCAAAGCAAAAAATTAAATATGTTGTAGTTTTTATTACAGAACATCTATTATGAATTATGTGAAAATAAAAATGGTTTGTTTTCATGACAAGACGGTACCAAAAAAGATTGTATCGTTCAGTTTATTCGAGTCACTACGAAGCACGTTAGTACAACTCGTTCGTTAATATTTTTTTAGGTTGGTCGATTGATACTTTGTTACCGGACCAACATATCGTAAATAGTATTCTTCTACTAAATGAATACGTTTAGATTAAAATTAATACATATAACTCATTTTACATTCGCATGCAGACCGTACACGCCGCCGACGTCATGTTTTTCTATCATCAACCCGAAAGCGAACTTCGACAGACGGCATCTGAACAGCCCCTGACATCACGAGAACACGTTCGGCACCTAGTACGCGGTGCGTGATAAAAATATATGCGGGCACTATAAACGATACACTTTACGGCCGCCGCTTATCGCTATCGCCGCGGCCGTAAGCGCAAAGCGAAATATACATTTTTCGCTATGACCCGTTCCATTTATGGGTGTGGTATGAAATTGTGTTTCGCTGTGTATGCATAATGCGAGCTAATATTTTTTCGGTCGGAACTTGTCGTCGATTTACAATTGAGCAACATCTTCGCCTAGGGACGTCGGCGACTCCACAACCAGATCTAAGCAATTTTCTTTTACAGTGATATACAATGTTACTTGTATTTATTTTCGCGAACTTTCTTTTAATACTAAAAATTATTTATGAGAATGCTTTCGATCGTCTGAAATGCAAAAATACGAGTTATGTCATAAATAACAACTCCAATAACGACACCTATTGGTACCGTCACAGTTCTCGTTTGACTAAATTACATGGATATGTATATAAATATTGTTACGAAATAACCCTATTGACGGTTCAAGGATAGAAGCAGGGTGAAAAGTAAACGCGTAGAAAAGCAAAAGGTACATCTTCGGCAACAATGAGGTACGATATTTCATTACGAAATCTCTTAAACTCTTTTAATTAATCTTACTTGACTTGTGAACGCACTGACCGTAAAAAGAAAATTGGTCAGTCAGCACTCGAATTCCAATATATTAACGCAACTATTGATAAACTCCTTCTTTTATAGAACAACTTAGTCGAAGAAACCCTAGTTATTGAAGTAGCTGTTTCTGAGAGAAATAGGTTAAAACACCCACATAAAGACGCCGTACTGACAGCCCTAGAACAGCTGACGCGTATGTACTGCGCCACGGCGCGCCGCGCGGCCGGCCATCCGATCGCTCCCGCACATGAAGTCTGGCCGAGCATTTGATAGGGTTGTGTCTATATTATTTGATATTATTTATATCTTCATTGATATAGATTTGTTATAGTTACTTTGACTAAGTAGTTCTATAAAAGTAGGAGATTATCAATATTCCGATAAGATGCAATATTTGTAAAAAGATGCATGATAAAATCCACCTGTATATCTCTCCACTGACCGTTTCGAACTATCTTCGAATGCAAACAAGTCATAAACAAACATGATTTATTGCAAATCAGAATATTTTAATTAATAGAAATGCGTTTAAAATGTAAACAACGTATAGGCGATGTGAGGCGGGTGGAGCGGGGAGTTATTTATATTTTAAAAATATAACATAAAGAAGGGTCGACAAGAGCCACTCTAGAAAACCCTATGCAGACCAAATTGGCTGCATTTTAAAAAAGGGCCAAATGAGCTTGCATGAAGAAATTGATGGGTGTCATTGAAGCAAAAGAGACATGCAAGGACCGTACCGCGCGGAAATCTGTAGTCTCTGCCTAAACTTCTGAAAAATAAGCGTGAGTTTATAATAATAATAAAAATCATATGGCAAATATTTTTTTAGAGGAATTATTCTATAATATAAATTATTTAACTTATGAGCATAGTTCCGAACAATACAATATATATAACTGTTTATTCAACAATACCACTCGATTGCGGTGAAAAAAAAATATCAGGAAGAAACCAATTTCCAAGATTGGTGAAAATCCTTTTGTGAAGTGTAAAACCCGACAGTTTGGCAAATTGTTCATCTTGAGGTCAGCCAAGCGCGAAATATGAGGATGCCCACCAAATGTACCATCACTGTCTACCTTGCACTCGGAATGATGCCGTGAGGTTAACTATATATTTCACATCGATCCATAACGTTATCAGCCATAATCTTGATTTCGGTCCCGCTCTCGATTGCATAACAAAAGAACCCATATTCTTACACCAAAAGAACACATAATATAGCCAATTTTTTATCAATATAGGATATCACTTAGACTCTTGATCCTGACCGCGATTCTGCTGCCTGTTCCGATTCCAAACCGATGTTGAACATGAACCCCTCTTGAACATTGTTGTTACCAATCATCAATCGGTATAAGAATGCGTTCTACGATCACGCAAACGAAGTCATGCGCAGAAGTTAGTGTCTTTATAAATTATAGCCCATGTGATATTCCGATGTATTGACTATATTACTGTAAAGTATCAGCTAATTCTGTGCGGCCGTTAAAGCGTGATTGAGTAACAAATATACAAACATACGAACTTTCATATTTATAATATCAGTGGCGTTACTATTCTATATATATTCAGCACTGCAGGTATATAACAATAGTGTGTACGCATATACGGTAGAGCTGCCGCACACGTCGCAATCGCGCAATACAGTGATATACCTATACTTTGGCAAGTATATTATTCATATAACTATATTAACAAGTATATTAGACAATGCGATTTTTAACAAGCTTTAAGATAGTAAATGAATATAGAGAAGCGGTCGCTTATCGGCGCTAAGTACACGTTTACCCTCACTCTTTTTTTCGTCTCTCTGTCTCAAAAGTGTCGGTCGGACATATTTTCCCATATAGTTCCCATCCACCAATGGTGCGATAAAGCATTTCGTTCCCAAAACTTCGATTCTTTGAATCGAAACGTATGAGAAACTAAATAAATAAATTGCCGAAACAAAATAAACCATATAATAGTAATAAAATACCAGCTCGAACTTGGCAGGTCGCTTTTAAAACGTATCGACATTGAAACACGGCATTTTGTCAACATCTGCCCCGTCAGCGTCGAGCAACATTTCAACGGCCTCCGATAACACATTATCGGGCGTCAAGATCGGCAGAGATTTAGCAAGTCAGTGGGCCGGTAGCGGCGGTGGGCCGGACGTGATTTATATAGGAATAGGGAACCCTGATTTATGGCCCGCCCCGGACTCGATACAGCGCTTAGCTGTACATACATAGCTTTATACATGCAAGTCTCGGTATTACAACCGCGTTTACTATTATCGGAAGTTGTTTACTGCTATTGAAAGTAATACGTTTGATGTATTTGACTGAGAACGACATCTTATCATTTATATAACATAAGCCAGGGTCGGAGTTTAGAACAATCATATCTTCCGAAACACACGCCAAAATACCGTAGAGTTGATTAAGTTGTGGGTCGGTCGTCGAACATTCAGTAAGCGAAAGAACAGCCAAGTAACGACAACACAATGGAGAACGCGCGCCATCTTTATCTCTGGCTCGTTCGAGGGGTGTACGCAAGAAAACATAATTCGGTCAAGGAAGCAGATTATCCATTTCGTTCGTTGGACGTCCACGTTTTTTGTTGAAATGGAACACAAGGGGAAGATCGTAGTTGACCAACTAACTTCGAAAGAAAAGACGATATGGACACTATTATTTATTTTCCAGTCCTCTAAGACAAAGATGCAATCATAAAACAACAAACACGTCCACCCGCTATCGCGACTGGCGATTAAATAAAATATGACGCATTCCATTTTATGAAATATATAATAAAAGCTGGCAGGATTTCGGAGTTGACGTTTTGTTTCCGATAGCAGGCACGCGCCCTTCGGTAGCCGCCCGAGCGTGACAAGCCGTAGAAACTCGAGTTGGCGACATCGCTGATGTCCTAAACGTACAGGGCACGAGGGCTTTTTTTAATAGTTCGAAACGTTGTGATTTTTTAGGCCTCTGTGATTTATGTAACTACTAGAACTGTCATGGCTTCCTGTTCTTAGTTGGCTACCGGGGGCCTCTTTCGTAGTAAGGGTGCTTCAATAATTCTAACTTCACGGGTGTATCACATGGAGCATAAAGCAAACGGATTGTGAATTCGTACAACAATAAAGTTCAAAAAAGTAAAACTTCTTCACCGTAGCACACTCAATCCAGATCCGGATAAGTACTCGAGGCTTGAACTTTGTGATGTTCCATTTGAATATGGTGCATATGTTTCGAACCTTAACAAAAAGACATAATTTAATGTAAATATAATACAACAAATGTGATAGTGGATATGAATGTGCCAATGCCTTCGATCTAGCCGTTGCTCTATACGTAAAGTGTAGAGTTCGAAGCCTCGGGCTGCACCAAAATTATTATTAACAAAACAGATATTTATTAAAAAAAACAAAATCTTTGTTAATGATTATTTATATATGTTATAATCAAACCAGATTTAGAATTACATTTAGTTTTATTTTATCGGAATTAATGTACAGCAGAACAAAAAATTACAAATTAAAAGGAAAAATGTGCACGGAGCAGAGGCGTTCTTTTTGCATTTTATTAACTTTACATGAACATTGTAAATTGACAAAATTGTTAACTTTACATGAACATTGTTTATACTGTTTAACAAAAGGAACCTGGCCATTTTATATAATGAAACTATTCGACTGCTTACTAAGTAGATTTTTTGACCATATGTGCAACCACAAAATATTTATAGAATTTATGTTTTTTTTATTTTCCAATTTATAACGACTTTAAAGAGGAAAATAACAATTTGATACCTAATTTTCTAAAATATAGTTTTAACGTAACCGCAATAGTCTTGCAAATGTTGCAATATTTTCATTATTATAGTAATAAATAGTGTTTAATTCAATAAATAAGCTTTGATAGTTCGCAACGAATATTAAACGATATATAATAAATTACAAGTTTAATACACAACGTGTATTTAAACTTTATAGTTTTATACTCCCGATAGCCTCGCTTACGTGTGACCGGCGGTGGTACCGCGTGCGGGCGGCCGACGCGCCGCTCGTACCCCGTTCGCATTGGACAATAGCTCTGCATAAATGCATTCATATGTCTACTGTAGACTTCCTTATACTGTGATACAAATAACGTACAACCTACACAGCTATATATTCAATATATTTTAACACTCAGAAATTAAACAACAATACTTTTCTGACTCGTTCAATTTTCAACACGACGCACTTTTACTAAACTTTGTACTTGTACACCTTTTTATGCAATGACAATATTATTATGAACATTTGATACCATTTTTCACAGATAAACAGCAAGTTTTTAGTATCATTTTTGAATTTTTGAGCTTTCATCGTATTAACACTTTATGGCATCCAGAGACTGCCATCTTAGATATTGTTTAACCGTCAACAGCAATGGCAACATTTTAGTTTTATGATTTGATGTTCAACACAAGCGCCTTTGATACAGTTGACTATGAAAATCACCAAAATTGTAAAGCGTGTATCGAGTTACGACTCTATAAAAGAGTTATACAGTTTACCCGCCGTGTTGAGCACAGACGGGTAAATACATCGCCGTGAGCCGTCCGTCTGCAGCAGCCATGTATCTTCGCTGACAAAGACCTAAGATAGTATTATGAATTCGACTGGAGGAGCTGCAGATCAACCCTGTACACGTCCAAACACTCGGTTAGAGTAGTTATGACGTCATAATTACGTAGGCAGAGGGCGCGCGGCGGTAAATCTTCTCGTCCTGACGTAGTTTTAAGTCTACAGAATCGATGTGCTTGTACTTTGTATAGTATTATCCTAAAACATTGATTACGAACGTGTTTGTGATAGAGATCTTATTAGTCAAGAAGAATTTAAAGCTAGTATCGTCGCACGTGTGGACAAAAAAATTGTACAAAAACGAATAGAGTCGACAACTTACCACGACATAAATCGACCACGAAATCTATTCACAGTCAGAATTTTTAAAATTGCCGATTACTCGTCCGAGTAGCGTGTATTACGGGACATCAAATTGCCCTTTTAGCGTAGAAATAAATTATGCAAAACGCCACGGGGGCGCGTCGCTGCAGCGCTAATGAAATACCCCCCCGTCGCCCCGTCCCGCGCGCGCCCTGCGCGACCCCGACATCCTCGCCCCGAATGAAGTCGTTCATATTGCACTCGAACATTTATTTCAATTTGCACTAATTGAGAATAAATAGAGATCACTTTCGGTATACCTACGCTTTTAATTCAATCTTTCTCCCGCCTAATATTAGCTTATCATACATCTACTCGAAATAATTAGAAAAATGTTTTCTTTTAAAATGGAACACACTGACACGTTGAAGACTTATGTGTCTATGGTAACAAAAAAGGGCCCCTTTTAATGATGAAACAGCCCGTCGGTAAGTGAACAATGTTGTGTCTAATTACACTTTTTTTTAGTTCTCTTTATACTTCGGGCGGTACAAATTTTTTGAAGTTTACTCCTAAAGAATCAATTTTACATAAGGCCCCCCCGGTACGGAAATTTTATGAGAGAAATACAACGCGAACGTCATCTGAAAAGCGTTATTAGACTTTACTCCTTAAGAATCCATTTTTTAACGCCGCGTTCAATGGTTGCGTGGCCGAATGGTCTAGGGCGCCGGTTTAACCCTGGCCGTACAAGGGCCACACGCCAGTCACGAAATACCGCCACAGACCTATTTCATGTACTTTTCATACATTTCACATGGACTCGCCGGATACGGTTGTCGTTGGTGTCGCCACTCGCCAAATCGTCGCTGCTCGCTCCCTGTGGCGGGAATAGACGCCTAGACGCCGACACAAAACGCCGACACGCGTCACTGCGCGATACCACACCCCTCTCTAACTTCGCTTCAGTACGGCGGTATTTTTGTCTTCTACGACTACGTTTTTTTATCAGCAGCAGCGCAATCAAACCTTTTTCGTCGGAATCCATTACGATACTGTAAGCATGGGGCAAAAAAAGTAGCGGCCACCAACCGCAAGTGTCTACCACCAACCATAAGTAGCTGTCGCGCGCGTCAGCTACGTTTGTAGCCGTTTCTAGCTTCAGGTGGATGACGTTTGTGGTTGTCGCCTTTGGCCCGTGTATAGCCAGCAATGGCACCAGTCTCTTTGGAGGCAGCTCGACGACGGGGCGCCCTCGCCTTTTTAATAACTTTTTTACCCTGTACCAGGGTAAAATTTTCCTTAGAGTTTGAACCGTCCGATTTCGAACCTTTGTTGCTTGATGCTACGACTGTATTGTCGGAACCCGAATTAAAATTTTCGTTATCGTCCTCGTTTGAGCTACTCTTCCGCTTGCGTTTCCCATTACGAGACGCGGAGCGACTGGTAGAACTACTAGAAGCCTGGTTGAAGTGGATGACGTACAGCTCGAGGCGCGGCTCGAGACCGGAGTGGTTTTTTCTACTATTTTTGATAGAAGTTCGGTTGGACATTGGTAACCAATTTTGGATAGTGCTTCTTCAAGCGTCTTACGGATTAACTTGTGCGATACCGGAACCGGATCTACCGACCGGTGTTATTTTCCATTATGGACTTTATATAAACTACGCAATGTGAACGAACAGACAATTAAATATATAATTGTAGTAATTTTAATATAGTTAATTAATTAAAACAGCCAACCAGACCGGTCAAAAAAATTTGGCCCTTTTTAATATGCCACCAATATGGTCTGCATAGGATTTTCTACAGCGACCTTTTCCGACTGTCATAAACATTCGCTCTAAAGATTTGTTTTGTCACTCTACTTTAATTCATCCGTTCCAGATGGCCGAACCACCGCAACATACCTCTTTCCACAGGAGTCACTACATCTTTTTTCAAACCACACCGCTCTCTAACGTCACTGTTCTTACATCTATCTTTCCAAGACTCTCAATACACTACGTAGAGATCGCCTCTTCACCACGTTGATCCTTGAGCCAAACACGCTTGTTGTGAGACGCTTTTAATATTCATTATAGCAAGAAAGGCCCCATTCACTTTATTTCCCGCATTCACTTTGTCTTCGATATCTCTATCATATTTACTATCATTTGTAAACAGCTACCTAAATATACAAATTCCATCACTTATTCGACTCTCTCACCTTATATATACACATACATTCAGTAAAGCTTTCGTCCCTTTCGAACACCATCACATTTACTTTCATACCTCTATTCTCAACAGAATCTTCATTGTAGTTACCACCTCCTTCAGCTCGCACGCCGACAGCGCAAGGATTACTTGGTCGTCGGTGTACAGAAGGCTTTTGACAGACCGCTCATCCATCCTTAGTCCACACTCATACTCTTTCAAATCATACAAACAGTTATCCATGAATAGACTGAATAGGAACGGTGAAGCTACTCCTCCCTGTTTGACACTCTGACGACTGCGAATGCCAAACCAGTCAATGTACACCCCATTTATTCTACGCAAACACTGGAGTTTCTGTATAAGGATTGCAGTGCCTGTATCAATCCGCTACTCACACCATGCATGGATAGGGTTTTCCATAGATTGTTTCTTTTTACTCTGTCATAAGCTTTTTCCAGGTCTTTAAAATTAAAGAAAACCTTTTGAGCGTTGGTAACAATCTTTTGTTTTGCAGAGAAAAAAACTTCCGTATACCACATCCTTTTTCGAAGTCCCGCTTGTACATCTCAGATCTTGTTTCCAGTCTTATTCACAATTCTTTCAATAATGATTTTCGCACACAGTTGGCCAAAGACGCTGAGGAGGCTTATAGAGCGGTAATTTGTACAAGCCTGCCGTGAGGTTTGCGCGAATATTTTATAAATAAATATAATGACGGCTTTACACCAGTCATTAGGTACCCTATGGCTTTTTTAGCATTTATTAAAGAGCTGGTACAGCAGGCATACCACTATACCCCCACCACCCCACAGCATCTCTGACGAAACTCGTATCATATTCGGCAGCTTTGATCCAACTTTCATATGTTTTAGTGCTTTTATAATTACATCCATCGTAATTTCCCTTTAATTTCCATCGTCAACCGTATATTCAGTTGTACATTGTTATCTGTAATGTATCGTCACAAGCATTCAAAGTAACTCTTCCAGCGCTCTCTCACACTATTTTCCACATTTAGTAAATGCCCATCATCGTCTCTTATTACATTTATACATAATGTCTCAGAATTATCCCGGGAATTTTTACCACCTTACGTAATTTTTTGGTTTCCTCGGTTATAAAAACCTCTTATCAAATAAATAGGTGGTATCCAACTACAATATTGGATACTGTTATATGAAATAAAAAGGACTGAGATTAGTACAAAATCTCCAAAATCAGAGCTTAATTTCGACTTTGTTTCTGATAGAAAACTGGCGACGACTGAGTATGGTATGACCATTGAAGCGATGTTTTCACGATTCGTAAGTCACGTATCTACCGACGTTCGCGTATCGCATTTTAGTTACCAGAAGCACGTAAAATAGATTACCAAAAACAATTTTTAATATCTCATAAATATTCCATTTATTCTTAACATTAATTTAAACAATGGAAGTAAGAAATTAAAAAAAATATATCACGCACTTTTTAGCAATAAGAAAACGATATAATCGCGATCTTTAAAAAAAATTGATTACTTTTTCTCAAATTTGCATTTTTTTTAAACTTTAACTGTTAACAAAAAAAATTTAAAACTATTTTTTTGTAATTCTTTCAATGAGAATCTATTATATATTATAGCTATCTAAAAATGGACTCAAGAAGTGAAAACAATCTCAGATTTGCATTTTAATAATTATCCAGATTTTTATATAAATATGAATTAATAACAAAAAATCTTTACTTTTTTTCCTTTAATTGTATTAATTTTACGTTTTTTTTTCCTTTTTGGCTCACCATTTTTGGTTCTTTTTTGCTTGAAAATTATTAGTTTTTATTATCAAAATGCTAATAGATATAAAACTAAAACTACTGAGTTTTATCTTAGTGCATTGAATTTTAACTATGATGCTGTACGCCTTACTGAAACAAATTTAGACGATTCTCTATTTGAGGGTGAAATGTTTGACTCGCGGTATAGCGTCTTTCGTAGGGCCCGTTTCACTACTTCTATAACCAAAAAATGTGCCGGCGGTGTTCTCATGGCTAATAAGAAAAACTTGCATGTTATTCGTCAAACCTCATGGGAGGTAGTAGAGGACATTTGGATTAGTACATTACCAAATAACAACAGCAATTCTATAATAAATATTTGTGTATGTTGTTTGCCCAATCACTTATCGAATGACAGTGTTGCTATGTTTTACAATAACTGTCAAAAAATAATTCTCAACACTAAGGAACATTGTGAATTTGAGCTGATTGGTGATTTCAATACCCATCACTTAACATGGATCCGTTCTACTGACTCTTGTTCCCTTACTGCCACGGATCCTGTTGACAAAAGGGCTCATCACCTTGTTGACTTCATGCATCTTTGTCACATGTCTCAATTCAACAAAATCCGCAATATAAATAAACGATATCCAGATTTAGTCCTTGCTAGTTTTAGTGAACTCAATGTTACAGGTGCTGGCAGTATGTGTCCTTTGGACTTGCATCACCCGGCTCTTAGTACCGATGTTAGATAGCCTAAGGCGTATAAACTTGTTATCCCTAATAACAATAATCGCCTAAACTTCAGGAAAAGTGACTATAACAAAATTCGCTCAGGTTAAGTAAATAGAGATTGACTTGGATTGTTCTCGTCACATGATATCGATGTTTGCATTGAGGTTTTTTATTGTACTCTTGAAACTGTAATAAAAAATATACGCCATTAACACGTAATTGTTTACAAAAATACTCTGTCTGGTACAATCACGCACTAATACGAATACAAACTTTCAGATTCTGTACCACAACGTAAAATCGTAGTCAAGGATCTTGGTATTCTTTTTGATGATAAGCTTACCTTCCCGCCACATTATGACTACATCGTCAAAAAGGATAATATGCTGCTTGGAATACAATAGAATTCAAGAAGTATCACAGTTTTTTAATTATATATCAAAAGTATCACGGAGTATGGTAGCTCGATATGGTCTCCTCGCCACAACACTCATATTAAGCACATTGAAAGTGTACAAAGAAAGTGTGTCGCAATCTTGCCTTTTCGTCAGAATCTTGGCCGCTTCTTCACTGACTATTTTCAAAGATGCTCTGTATTTAAAGTATAATTACTGGAAGCACGTCATAAGCAAACTAGGCCTATTTGTCTAGACAAAATTGTACACCCCTCGATAGACTCGCCTGCGTTATTATCATTGCTGAATTTTGATACTCTTCATAAATTTTGAACATTCAGGACATTGTCATTGCAAACCCACAAAAACAATACGTCCTTTTACAATTCTATCACCAGAATGACCCGTCCGTAATGTGGATTGTGTGTGCTTTATTTTGTTTTTCAATTTTTATGTAAATTTTTGTTCTCGCTTTTTTATTTAGTTTATTGTATTATGTATACTTTAGTTCTAAGCATGCTGTGCACACATATTTAACGATTACAGTCTAGATCAACTTTTATATTTATTATATCTTCCCATACAATTTTATAATGGTTGGAATGTGTTTTGCGTACTCTTAGATAAAAAAAATGTACATCGTTTAAAATTTACTTAATTAACAATAGCATAACCAATTGAAAAAATGGCGGAAACAATTTTTTCTGTCGGATTATTATTCTTTCATGTTTCCCAGTGGTGCCTAACTTTTTTCATTCCTAAATATTCATATTTAGTTAATTAAACAAATTTTTTTGTTAACATGTAGAGAACGTGAAGTGCCCGCGGCCGCCGCGCCGCCCGTTTCTTGCCCTATTTCCACTGCGCTATTAAAATTATAAATATTGGTCGTATAATTGGCGGAATTAAACTTAATTTTGGGAATTTTTCACCTATTTTAGGATCTTTTTTCAAATTTTAAACACATCAATTATTTTTTGAGGTATTTGCTAAAAACCAAACTTCTCATTTTTTACTAAATTATTTACAATTTTTGCAATTTTTTCGAACGGGATTTGGTATTTTGCAAAAAGTTTCAAGATATTATTCCAAATCGAATAACACCTCGATCATAACTATTCACCTATTGTATAATCAAATACAATCGTAACTAAGGAGTAAACTCCAGTCGTCCATCGGAGCTGACACACACACAATTTTTTGCACGTAGGCACTGTGACCACTGACAGCTCATACTTTTCTTTTCACTCAGTTACTTATAAATGCGTTTTCAAACACGATATGAATAGCCAAAATATTTTTTATTTTTTTTATGATAAAGTATTCTTTTTCTATCTTTCCGTTTCATATATAACGATATTAATTTTTTTTTTGTATAAACACAATTTCTTCTGTTTATTCTGCAGCATCTCTCGGCTACAACTTCGTATAGAAAAAGCCGATAAATTAGGCAAATGTTCTTATAAAATTCATTACTTTGATGTAAATTTATTTAACTGAGCTTCGTTTCGCAAAAGCAAACGAGTTTTCGGCCGATTTCTAGGGTGTTTCGATGAAGCTCGGCTGACGATGGCGCCGTTAACCTTTCGCGCCGCCCGCCCGTGAACTTTATCGTTTGAGTCTATTGTCGATCGGCAATTCGATTTCCTCTTCCAGTGACAAGTATAGATCGGGGAGAGATTCGGTCTGTAGATTTTTTTTTACAGAATTTACAAGATCGCGGCCGTCCGTGGACACTGGTAACTCAAGAGGAGTCACTGTAGTGCTTTACTGGCATTTTATAGAAGGAATAGGATACACCAGTGAGACACCACCGAAACTCTCACTCGCCGGATGAAACGCATCAGCGGAAGCTGCTACCTCACGTCTATATTCTGTGAGAGTGTGATATCTCATCGTTCGTATCGGTCACAGCATGGCTCTACCACATTAGCTATACGAGACCTGATAGAGACAGTATAATCTACAACTTTATGTATAAAGATTTCAGGTTCTGTTGGAGAGTAAAATATATGCGTATAGGTTTTTTATAGGTTCGCGGCTTATATGTACTTAAAGTACTTTGTTATCAAATAGTGAATTATTTACGGATGATATGAATTAAGTATTGTATTCAGATAGGTCCATACCGTATAGCAGCATGCGATCAATCGGATATTTTGAACAGTTAATGTTGACAGTGTACACGCTCGAATCGGAGCGATGAAAATACTAAACAGTCCATACATTGCCTGTCAAATCTTACTAACTACGTTTACAGATTACATTTCTACTTATGGCGCAACCCATATCTGTAAAAATATTTGTTTAAAAATAAAAAAATCCGATAATACGATAACTCAATTTCGACGCTGCCGAAAGCGTTTAAAACCCCAGTTAGAGCGACAACAAAGGTTGTGCCGTGAGATGACTCGGCGACTTGACATCGTTTGATTCGGCGTTCTCTGCGAAAGCACGAACGGCGACGGGGCGGCCGGCGCGGCGCGCGCCAAAATCGATTACGCGACCCCACCGCGCCGCCGTAGGGTGACCATTTCTAACCCGTAGCTGAAATAAATACATATTAATTTATGACTCTATTTATTTGACGTCGCGTTGAAGAATCAAAACTTTTAGGATCCTTGAAGAAGGAGAACGCGTTCTTAAAGTTATCTAATTAAAGAGGATAACATTCGGACTATTAGTTTGTTATTATTTGTTAATTCAACAGATATTTAAAATTCTGAATTCAATGATAGGTAGAAGGATGAAGTTCAAAAATGAGTTTTGTTTATAAACCGTTAAAAAGATCCTTTTTTTTATAACAAATATTATTTAAAGGTCGGCCAATCTCGCTTTGCCGCATCTGTCAATCGTGTTACTTTATTCATTTATAAAACATCAGATATTTGTTTAGCGGGCTCCTCATATAATAATATAGTGTGCTAAAAATGGCAGCCAATGATTTCAATTAATTTAATCATTTGAACAGTCTATAGTTTGGCTCCCAAAAAATGGCACACAAAGAATTCGTACTAATGCTAATAAATATATTACGTTCGCGTCATGCGCTATTTTTAAAAGACTGCTGAAACAAGATAGCCGTTTTAAATTATACGTATAACAAAAAAAAATGGTAATGCTACTTTAGTATTTATTCATTAACTTTTTCCTCAAACCAAACGGTCCGACTATTCCAAAACGCGTAGTCACCCTACCGAGAACAAGTTAATGACGAGAAGCTTTGCATCTCGGCCGCTACACGAGCGATGCCTAGTTCCACAGACAGACAGAGCGACACCGGTAGTGCACAATTAATACCTCCGCTGAGCGGGTGCACCGCACTGCAAGGAATAATGAACTATCTATATTTACTTATGCGGTTGAGTTGTAATGATTGATCATAATGACGTCGTTGCTAAGAGCTATAAGCATAAAGCATCACACATACAGCGTCCCTGTCTGGCCGGAGCTGGTCGGTGACGTGTTACGGTACAATTATCACAATGATTATAATTTTAGTTATATTTATGAATGTGCAACATAATATTTTAATAATATATTATTACACAGTGGTGTCCCATAAGGTTTTTATATGTCGACTTGTACAGGCGATCGCGTAACACTGTTTTGGTAGCGCGTCGTCTGAAGCGTAACAAAGCGCAGTTTGTGCAATATCACTAAAACGTCAACGACAATGAAGTAATGACGTAGCCAAAGCAAATACGTCACCGCGAGTTCTGACGGTTACTTGCCGACGTATCATTAAAATGTTACCGATGATACCTTATTAGAGCACAAGGTACCAACCGTTAGAACGTTACTGTATATAGAGTAATGTCAAAAACTCCACGCCCTTTCGGATGGAATACGAGGTGACATGCCATTGACGTATCGTTTGAAGGTCTCCAAAAACGTCGTACCTGTCTAGTTTGAAGTATGTATGTCTTGTTAACGGGTATGAGTTACACCATGTATATCTCATCAACAATGCTATAACGCAAATCGTACTTTTTCCAGACGGTCACGAAATGAAAGTATTGTAGTGCATAATTGAACTGCATACGTCGATGCATCGTTGTGAACACCGTCACGTCGTACCGCACAAAACGTGACACGAGTCGCCGGCCATTCGACATACACGGAATCGTGTCGTGACGTGTCGTGTCGCGTGTGAGGCGCGCCGCCGGCCGCGCCGTCGCTTCCGGCGGAGGCCTTTCAGCGCTGATTACACTCGTTCCGATGACGTCGAATTACGTCGCAAGATAAATGGTGCTCAGGACGTTACGAAAGTACCACCGATGGTATATAGTAAGGTCTATTCATTCGTATGTGGGTCATTCGCTTTACTAAAGAGCCGAAGCCGAAATCCAGTAAACCTATAGCGAACATGAAATATACCCTAAGTAGTTTTACCATACAATAGTTGTCCATGATATCCGCTTGTTAATGTCGTGTCGGGCTCGTATTACATAAGCGATTTACCTGAATTCAGGTGATTGAATCTAAAATATCCCCCCTCAGCCCTCACCCGCTCAGTGAGTAACAAGGGCTGCTAACATTAACATAACTCCTAGCCGATGACGTAGCAGTGGTCCATTTTTTTTCTAGATAAAAACTCATCGGACAATTCGCCCCTGGCCTCGAGAGTCGAGTCCGGCATCTTCTATTTCGGAGACGACGCTCTTGACTATTCGGCCGCCGCCGCTTCCACGAAATCGATAATCTTGGGTTATAATCAATTTTTATCTCCAATCGTGATGGAAAAAAATCTGGACTAACAACGGTCGACCTCGACAGTCAGCTCCAAAACCTCACACAAATTTGCGCTCTCCTAGTATAAAATATTGCTTGAATTTTGGAGCTCTTCGAGGCCGAAAAAATCTAATCTGTATTTTAAGGGATATATTCTTTTTGCAAACCATAAGGTATGGCGAAATAGGAGGCTGGGTTGCTTTCAGTGGAACAGCTAGTAAGTGTATGAATTGCGTGTAATATTGTTAATAGATTTATTCTTATATATTATCCCGTGAACAATGGAGTCACAAAATCCGCCCATCAAAAATTTAGAATCTTAACCAACAGAAACGATTGTTAATACCCTAATCGTTTTTAATTGTTTCGATTGTTTTTAATTGTTTCCGAGCCAGCGACCAACGCCGGGCGCATCGCAAGGCGCATGCGCATGTCGTAGTTTAAGAATCCCCGCCACTGCTTTGCTTCATTACACGGCTGACGGACGCCGCAGCGTGTGGCTGCATTTTGAGTTCGAGTTGGGAGTGGCGCGCGAAGAACGCTGTGGCGAGGCGATGACGTGGCGGTGCGGCGTACGATCGCGTAGGTCGCAATTTCCACGAACAAGCCGTAGTCCTTTTCAGAACTGTCTTCAATATTCGCACATACGTTGTAGGTCGCCACAAAAGACATAGAAGATTAACGAGACAAAAAATTATATAGTAATTTAAGAAAATACACTTATTTTTTAATTTTTTGACAGAGGTAACTCTTGAAAGAATTGTTGTTCGATTTCAACCAGGTTTTCGGTATTCGACACAATATTATAAAGAATAGAGCTAATTAGCTCTACCGCAATGAAAGCTTTTGCTTTAAAAAAATCTCTGAAAGGCGATTGACCTTACCCGCCATCCCTAAAGCTTCCACGTATCATTTTTATCGATGTGTCTTTGAGCTCCTTGAGTTATAAATATTGTATATGTGCTTTTGAACTTTTCGAGTCCAGATATTTGAAATACGGTTAATTCTGCAGGCTATCCCTCAAAAATCTTAATATTTTTGAGCTCAAAGCTTTCCAAAATAAAGTACCAAAAAATTATTGGAGTTATCACGCTCAAAAGATAAATTTTAGCGCTTTTTCAAGCTCTCGAAGCTAAAAAATATAGTTCGAATGTGTTTTGAGCTTTTCGTGTATAAAAATGTATACATATAAAACAGCTTTTTTTTTATTTTAAACTACTATACTCTTTAAATAGGTTTTTGGGTTTTGATCTGCTTTACGGCATTCGATGCAGTTTTTTTTTTAAAAAAAAAGATGACAGCATACCAAACATCTGTTCATCAAGACGTTATTTCACAAGTTATTTTGAAAAACTCTTTTTTTTAATTGTTTGTTACTGACATCTCTTCAAAAAAAAAACAACGAATTTCAAAGAATTTTGCAGCTGGTCAGATGTTGGGATTTATCCTAAAGAATATTCTGAAAAAAAAAACCTTTTGAAAATTTTTTATTCTAGCAATATCTTTTACATAAATATAACAATTTTGATGCATTTAGCAACGCTCGTTTTTTAATGAGATTACTGGATAGATTTTGGAGCTTATCGGTAGAGTAGTTTACAAAATATTGTAAAATACCCTTTTTGAAAAATTGTCTCCAACGATATCTTTTGAAAAAGTCAACCAATTTTTATGCAGTTTATAGCAGTCGATGCGCCTGTTTAGGGAAAAGAGATGATTAGATTTTGGTATCGATCGGTAGAGTAGTCTAAAATTTAATTAAAAAAAATGTTTTTTCTGAAATCTTTATTTTTGAGATTTCTCAAAATCAACGTGACGGAATTAAATCAAAGTTTCAGAAAGTCTACGTTGAGTGAACTACTTTCGAATGCCGTAAACTGCGGTTCAATAGGTTAATCCATACAGAATTTATGAGAGGTTCACACACGCACGCACGCGCGCACACAGACAAAAGGTTTAATTGATTTAACGAGTTCAAGCGTGGTCGCAGTGACCTGACTGGTGACCTGCGCGAGGGACGTCCTTCTGCGGCGACCGAAGACGGCATCAGTGCCGTGAGGCTCGTGGTAGAGCTGACAAGAGTGACCTACCAGCAGATTCGGACAAGTTTAGGCGTCGGTAAGAGTCAAGAGCACAAAATCCTCTATGAACATTTAGCGGTCAGGAAGCTCTGCACTCGGTGGACACCTCATAATTTGACCGTGCTCAAAACTACGTCGTGTTGATTGGTGCCACGAAGTGATGCAAAGACTTGCCGGTGGCGACTCCAATGGTGCATAAGACATGGTTACACGTGATGAAAGCTGGATTTACTGACAGGATCCCGAAACCAAAAGACAAACTATAAGTGGATGTTTCCTTTCGAGGAATTATCCAAACTAAAACGACATCAAATTATCAGAATGACAATTTATTATGCAAGAATTGTTTTGGAGATAAAAAGGTCACTGCAGACTAGTAAACTAACAATTGTTTGTTTCTTGTTTTGAAAAAAAGTTTGGGAAAAACAAGGATTCTACTTCATCATAACAACACTTCGTGACGCCAGACAAACAACTAACTATTTGGGGACGTTAGGTATACAAATACCTATTGGCTCACCCGCCTTTGTAATTGTAATAGGCAATATTGTTAATTTATGTTTTATAATAGTTAATTTGTGTTATTTGTCACTAACAACCAAACACAAATAGATAATTTAGTGTTCATTAATTGCTCTGACCTGATAATCGAAAAATTAACATCAGGATTTATCTCGCCATTTACAGATAGAATTTTTAACTAAAGATTAGTTTAACACAAAGCAATAATTGGTAATAATGATAATGAATGGTATTAAGGATTAGTTTCATTTTTCCACATAGCTCATTAATAGTTAGATTGTAATAAAATCAAATATAAATCAAGCGTTGAAGTCATTATATTTACTTTAACATTACTACAGAACTTATTTAATAAAAATTAAGTATAAAAAGTAGCCGTATAGATTTAATTACTGAATTTTTGTCATGTTTTGTATCAAAACATATGACATCCCGACTTTACTGGTCTGTACATGTCGGCCATAGATTTAGGGTCATTTATCTAGGCGTTCTATCAAACCTAACTAAATCTAACAAATACATAGTACAATCAAATAGAAGAACAACTTTTAAGGAAAGGTATAAATCACAGTACCAAAAAAACGATCTCAAATTTTTTGTAGTAAAATTTTATCTTCCGATACATATGAATGTGGTCGGATATCCCGCAATATTTCAAAAGGTTCCAATCGTGCTTGTGAAGCTCAGTGCCATTCGGCCCTACGTATATCTGTACAGAAGCTTGACATTTGCGTAGTAATCCACCTGACTATGTAGGCCCTTAATAGCATTTTGCAACATATGACCGCACAATAACCGCCTGTATCTGGATCAAAGGCTAAAAGTCTTTAAATATTTTTGTGACTTCGAATAATAGGTGTTTCAACTATAGCCTCTTCCACCATTTCCTTTTAAACTGAAATTTAACAAAAAGTAACTTTTAAAATAACATTTGTGTTCCACGTCCTCTCTTTAATGGATGTTTGGGCTGAATCCCCTTAAAAGAGGACGCGGAACGCGTAATTAATTTTAAAAGTAACTTTTAATCAAAAGTCAGTTTAAAAAGAGGTGGTGGAAGAAGCCTTAAGTATTTTACTGACAAAAAAAGGTGTTTTGCTCACATATTGATCTGTGATTTGAAGATGAGTTTATTAGTTAGACGCAGAATAACCAAAGGTTTATCACGACATCTAGTAGATTCCAGGAGTTAGATACATCCCAGGAGTTAAATTCTACAAACGCATAAGTTACTGTAAAAACATCCAAATTGATATTCGTGTGACTACAATTTGAGTTCCGTTCGTTACTCGTACATCTTTATCATCAAATGTGAGTTCGAAAAAAAATGGAACCAACATGGGAATACTTTTTCTCAAATAAAAAAAAATGAGTCGATCAAGAAATGAAAAAATTCTACAGTAACAACAGTATAAAAATTACAATTGAATTGAGAATCGCCTCTTTCTTTCTTTTTAAGTCGGTTAAAAAATAGTCTCAAGTACTCTAAGTCATTCATTTAAAAACATTGCAAATGTTGTATTTGCAATTGTAGTTATCACATCCGATATACTTTATCAGTCATTAAAAACCATATTATTCTCAATATCGGTAAACATCTCTGCCCATTGCCCTTTACTTCAATTCTTAAGGTACACGGCCCTTGAAATTGAGCATCGACGTTCCTTTCAAATACTACAATACGAATAAAAATGAACAAAGCGGGGCCGAACGAGCATATCGCGGATACCTTACTTCAAAAACAAAACGAAATTCTATTGGAACGTCGTCGAATCATAGCAGGCGGGCCGGCGCGCACGACGACCGTGGAGAGGGGGCTACCTTACAGATCCTTTGAAGTGGTCTAAACGAGATCAGTAGATCCGAACGGTCCATTCATCTTCGAGACGCAGAGACACCCGCCGACACTATCTGACGTCGCGATAAGGCGGCGGGGGCGGGGCGCGGCGCGCGGGCGGGCGCCGCCTTAACTCGTTCCAGACTGAACGCGTTCAGATGGATATTTTTGTCCCTAGCGACCGTTTAATAGCAACCGAATGAGAGTTTAAAGTCTATTTTGGACGGAGTACCGCGTCGAAATAGGAAAAATCAAAATGCGCGAGACGCACATACTACGACTCAAACTTCTTAGCTTCTAGCTGTATAACGAGTATGATGCATTTGACAGCGAAAGAATACAGACGGTCATACCCACTCTTTTTTTCAACAGTCGATTGAAGTCAGAGAAAAGGAAATGATTCACTTTTTCCCTGATCTAGACCAATTTGCTCTACCGGGACTCAAAAAGGGTACGAACACCTATGTAGACATAGAAACTGAAACGATTCGAATGGAGAGTGACAATGACAGCTTTATTGATGCTACTTACAACAAATATAACAATGATAATATACACTTATGTCTATTTCCCAGAAGAGTAGACAGAGACCATAGATTTCCACATGGCATATCTCTCTTGTATCATATTCACCAATCTTTTCGTGCAAGCTTGTTGTTTTAGGGAGCTTAAAATTTGGCCCTTTTTAATATGCCATCAATTTGGTTTCCAAAGGATTTTCTAAGATGATCCTGCCCTTCTATCGTATGAGATATACTCATGTCATTTAAATGGGGAAAACAGAACTCAGCATTTAAATTGAAAAAGAATGAACTGTGTAACAGTAAAAGACATGAAAATAAACAACTACGGCAGAACAAATGCCAGTGATCAATGCTTAGGATTTTTTTGCGAGTTAAAATCCAAAATGAGAACACCCAAAAACTAACCAGAACAGTAGACATGTCTCACAGAATCGGCAAGTCGAAGAGGCAACTATTACGCCACATAGCTCATAGAACTGATAACCATCAACTGGACCTCGTAATGTAGAACGACATGTCGCTATGTGGACTGACGGTATGGTCAAGGTCGCTGACCACCGTCGTTCCAGCGCAAGATCATACGTCTTGGAAATTCGTAGGGAACGTCTATGTCTAGCAGTGAACGTCCAACGCCCAAAACTACAACAGTTCATATCAAATAAATATACTGGTGTGATATATAAATCAAATAAAGCAATTTCGTCACACAAATTTTCGTGGCTTCACCCACATAGACTAGAATAAACCATTTCATCTTTAGCATCGACCGAGACGAACGTGATCCGTTCTCGATCTCGCTATTGATTCCGATATTACATTGTAAGAGGTGTTCATTCGTGGAAATCGATAATTAGACGCTTGCCTGCAACTACATTAACACGCAGCATACAACCCACCGCTGGCCCTCGAATCTGTCCTGCCACTACGAATCCCTATTCAACGAATTGACTTCGAGAGGATTGACAAATATCGAAAGCCTAAGCAAGTGTTAATTGTTTATTTATCTTAGTCCGCTAATAGTTATATTGTTAATTTTACGTTCGTTTCATGCCTCCTGTGACAAGCAAGGAAGAGGTTGGGTCCGTATTTGTCTGTTGTTTTTAACACTCCTTATACCCTGGTGGATATGACTGTCTGCATTTTCCTGAGGATGTGCCTAGTTGGTATGAAACGCACGTAGAATTAACAATATAACGATTAGCAGACTAAGATAAATAAACAATTAACACTTGCTTAGGTGCTCAATATTTGCCGGCCCTGCTCGCGATGTTAATCTCTGGCCGGTCTTGAACTTCACCCTCCCTTCAACATTACTGTTAGCAACGACCCAGCGGCATAAAAATCAGAAAGCCTCAATACATTTCATCAAATGTGTGCTACCTAAACGTCACATCTTGCGTTTTCAACTAACTCCAAAAAAGAAGGAGGTTCTCGGTTCGTGGCAATCTTCTTTTATGTATATACCTCGATTACTCGAAAACGACCGATCCGATTTGAGGAAACCTATTTTGCTAAAGGATATTCTGTCATTATCATCAGGTCAGGATCTGATGACGAGATCCTGGAGGAAATGAAAGAACTTTTTAAATATTACAGGCACACCCATAGCGGTTTGGATTTTTTTTATAGTAACTCGTGCATTTGCTCTCGAATAGTATCATTCGTTGAAGTGAAACCGATAACGAAGACTATTGGAACTACTCACTAATAAATATTTCACGGGTTGCGATTCATTATTATAATATTGTTACTAAGCAATTTATGCTCGTCACTATTTATATGAAGTGGAGATGATGGTGAAATATCAGAAGAACTCCACAACGATAAGCGTCCCAGCCATGGGAAGAAATAATATTTTGTAAAAGGTGATGACAAATTGACATTAAACTATTGTAACTTAGATAAATTACAAACTGACCCACCACCAAAAAGCAAGGAACAAAAACAGTTTTCCAAAATATGTATCAACCATCTTCGAAAACCTTGAAATAGTCAAATAATTAGTTATTTATGGAATCGGTGCCAGCTAGAGCAAAGCAATTTGAAGGTGTGAAATAATGAAAGCGCTGAACATAAAACTTATAACAGATCACCAAAATCAAGAAGATGTTTAATTAAAAACGATGTCCAATTATAAAATTGATATAACACCGCGTCTGACATATCTTTAGCTGCTACTGACTCCAAGAGCAATTAATTATTTAATTATTTTAAAGGTTCTTAAAAGAGACTTATATTTTCTTTTTTGGAAAAGCTATTTTTATACTATAAAAAAGGCAATAGTTTTCATTTTAACTTTATTTTTTTTATATATCCACTCAGACTGCATAGTGCTAACCCTGGAGGGCATTCCGACGCACCCTCCTGTCCGCTCCTCGACCTGTGAATTCTATTCTCAAGTTGGAGAGGTCGATGAAGCTTATTTTTTTTGTGTTCGAACACCATCGGGGGTACGTGTATTTTTCGGCCGGGATGCCGCAGCCCGCTATCTTGCGCAGCGGATGCTGACGGAGAAAGACGACGTCGGGCTTCTCCGTGGGGCTGGGACTTGTGCCCCGGCCGCGAGATGCGTGCCTGCCATCCGTCTCTGTTGAGCTCGAGGCGCGTGTCGTCTACACCGCCCGGAGCGTGCGCGTCGTAGCTAACGGTCGCCACGGCCGCACCTCCGGGCGGTCCTGCGGTCTGCACACTTCCGCGCCCGCTAGTTCCGTACCGCTTCACTAATTAAGCTAGCGTTTGTGTGTCAAATAAATTACTGTTAACTTCGAGGGCTTATTTCTCATAGACACGGACCGCATGTCCGCAACCCTGAAAAGAGCACCCTTCAAGCCCGTGACGAAAATTGCGGATACATATGTAATAAAAAAATATACATTTCATTAATTATTCAACATTTTTTGTAACGAATTATGGACGCCACATCTAGGTCTCTCAAATGTGATACTGAAATAAATTTAAAACCTAGATTTTGAGTATTTTTTTTATATACAAGGGATCACAAAATCTAATTTATTTGACGCTTAGAACCAGGGAAGCGAATCCTAAATAAATTTGGGGCTATTTATGTTAAATAGTATCATCTAAAAATATAAGTTTGAATTGTAGATGCTTATCGCATTAAAATTTACACGTAAATTAAAAATAAAAAAATAAAATTCTCACGTCGGCCGGGGACTAGGTTGTTGTTATTGGAAACTGAAAATTAGAGATGTCCAAAAAACTTGTAAACCAATTACTATAAATCAAATACTAAAAATTATTTCGGTTCATATTATTTGTGTAATATCAAATTATTTATATAATAGTGACATTTTAGGATTTCTAAATGAAACGGTTGAAAAATTAGTCACTTTAGAAGCTGATAAACGTCAAAAAATAAATTTGAAAAAAAAATATCATTAATAACCTTTCATGCATTTTTAAAGAGCTCAACGACATTCAACGTAACGAGGTGTGCAAAAAAAATATTATCCCTTCAATTTCACGCATTCAAAGCTAACCAAAAATCATCATTTTGTAATTTATTTATAGTCATGAAGCCTAGCGATCAATATAAAAATTGCGAAGTTTACAAGGCAACGATAGACGAACGGTTATATTTTTGCTTCTGGCTACGGAACCTTAAAAAAGAAAACTAAGACCAACCTTCTGAATCATGCGTTGAGCAAAAAACACAATAGCCTCGATCATGCGTCCGACATCACAATACTTCGTTAGCAATTACTTCGGCCGGCATTGAGCAGCGGGAGACGCCGCGCGGAATAACTAGTGAGATTGGAATCATAAGAATTCCCGTCAGACATTCGGGAGGGACTCCACGTCCTTTAAGTATTACGCGAGCAGAGCTGCTAACTTCATTGAACAAGAAAAAAGTTCCACGTGAAATTCGTATAAACTTCTATACCGAGAATGTTAACGATGTCGTTTGATTGAATTTTTAGGTAAAAATGCGGAAGAAAAACACCAAACAGTTTGTGTCAACCTCGGTGTGGCACTGTACATACTACATAAATTGATTTAAGACCTCTTGTAAGTTCGTCAACGAATCTTTGGAACGTTTGACCTGCATTACGTAAACCAAATGTCATTTACGGGAACTCATATAAACCAAACGGAGTCGTAATGGCGGTTTTTGGGATATCTTCTCCGTTTACGGGAATTTGGTTATAGGCTTTGACCAAATCAATTGTCGAGAACACCTTGGAACCCGTGATATTATGAGAAAAATCCTGAATATGTCGGATGGGATATCGATCAGGGATGGTGCGTGCATTTAACATCCTATAGTCGCCACAGGGTCTCCATCCTGATTCCTTCTTCGGTGCGAGGTGAAGGGGTGACGACCAGCAGCTTTCGGAAGGTCGGGCAGTACCATTTTAAGCATAGCTTCGAATTCGCATTTAGCTATCTGTAATTTGTCTGGCGCCAAGCGACGTGGTGGACAGGACACAGGAGGGCCGGGGGTGGTTTTTATAAAATGAACAGTGTTATGCTTGGGACTACGTAAAGTGCCTGAAGGTCGAGTTATATCGGGAAATTTCGCTAAAAGTTTGTCATATCTTGTATCACCGAGCAGTATTTTCACTGAAGATATCGTGCTGGATGATGTTGCATCTGACCCCGATGTAGAAAGAGTTGTGGTGTTGTCGATTAAGCGGCGGTTTCTGATATCCACCATTAGATTGTAAAACTGGAGAAAGTCTGCTCCAATTATAGGTTTGGTGACATCAGCCACGACAAATCGCCACGGATAGGCTCGACGTAATGATAAGTTTAACTCCAGGTTGACGTAGCCGTAAGTATTTATAGTTGTTCCGTTTGCAGCACTCAATTGATAGGTAGTCCTTGTACGTCGCTGTTGCACGGCCGAGCGTGGAAAACGCAAAGCTCGCTTCCGGTGTCTACGAGGAATTGCATTTTGGTGCAGCGGTCTGTTACAAACAGGCGACCAGGTACGTTGGGGCAGCCGTCTGTCGCCATTAGCGACTGCCCGGTGTGTTTTCCGCCTTGAAGTCGCATGGTTTGACACATTTATTGGCCTTGTTCGCATATCGGGAGTGATACCAGCATAGGATATTTGCGGTAGCTAGAGTCGGATCTGGTACAAGACTTGCTGCGTGAGCGTCCTTGGGGTGGCCACGTGACTTTGGACGCAATTGGCGATAGGAATGAGTAGTCAGCTGCCTCATTTGACGTCTGAGTTCAGCTATTTCACTAGTTAAGTTCTCTAGTGTGGAAGCATGGGCTGATACGGTGGAAGTGCACGCGACTTGTAGGGATGGAGGAGCTATCTCGTGTACTCGGTCGGCTAAATCGGCGAGCAACCCAAAGTAGGTGCTGTCTGCCCGGCGATGACTGTTTGTATATTTTGTGGTAAGCGGCTTGTCCATATTGTGATGAGTAAGTCATTGGAGATGTCGGGACCGGCCAGGCCTTGTAAGTGGCGGAGAAATTGCGAAGGTTTGCGGTCGCCAAGATCCTCGTGCATGAGAAGTTGCTTTAGTTTCCGCTCTTTCGAATCTGATAGACGTTTGACAAGCTCTGTTTTAATATTTCGTATTTGCCAGTCGTTGAGGGTTTACGATAATATCTTTGACTTCTCGTAGATGCGTTTGGTCTAATTGTGCGATGACATAATATATTTTGTCAAATCTGCCGTTATTCCGGCGTTCATAAACTGACCTTCGACTTGAGCAAACCATATTATAGGTTCTTCAGGCCAAAACGGTGGAATTTTTGTAGTAAGTCGACAAACTTCGTTAGACGTGCCGGGCGAGGCAATGGAATCAGATCCGGCATCTTCATTGTTTTGTGTTCTTGGCATTTTAATAAAATATTTATATTTTGTTATTTGTATATTTTAGCGATCACGTCGGGTCACCAGTTTTAGGTAAAATGCGGAAGAAAACACCAAACAGTTTGTGTCAACCTCGGTGTGGCACTGTACATACTACATAAATTGATAAACACGTACACAACATATTATTTAACAAAAATAATTATAATCTTGTCTTGATAAAGATAAAGTAATTAAATACGAAAACACAAAAATATAGTTCGCGTAAACGTCTGTGTCATGACATTTTTGTCTTGTCAAACTTTATTATTCTTCACAGCGTCGCGACACACGGAGTCCGGATACGCCACAAATTTGTTCAACTTATTACGGAAGTAATTTAAATAAATAACAACGAAATCAAAACTAACAAACGCAATTCAATCAGTTCAATGGCTAAATATATCTTATCATTTGCCTTTGACCGAAATGGTTATTTGCGGCGTGCCTTTGTTTCTGTATTGCACGATTCTTAATTATTACCTATTCAAGCTCTCCGCGTGGATCCGGTGCGCGTCGAGGGGTGTCAGTGACAGTCCTCGTTACCAGGGCAACAACGACCGGGACTGTACGGCTTAACGTGCTTTCCGAGGCACGAAACGGCATCGTTTAATTCGACTAAGTAGAAACTTTAATCAAAATTAATAAAATCGCTACAACGGACAGTCCGTCACTATTCAAACAAAGTAATTGAAATTTACGCGCGCGTATCGATAAAGCGGATATCCGTCTAATATTATAAATGTGAAGGTTTGTATGGTTTGACCTTTGTTATTCGATTACGATTTAAAAGCTAAATTGAATTCGCTGAACCTTTACAGTACTTTAGCTTGTACATCAGAATAACATATAGGCTACACTTTATAAAGGTACTAACTTATGCGGGTGGCTTCGCTTGCGTGATCGTAGAACGAATTTTTTACTTATGCTAATTGGTTAATGGAAACAATAATTCTAAGAGAGATCCAAGTTCAACATCGATTTGGGATAAGCATCACAGACAAGACCGGGATCAGCATTGACAGCGTAAGTGAAATCGTTACGATCTAAAAACTAACGAAAACACGAGTGTTATCGGTGTAAGAATGAGGATTCTTCCGAGGATGGAATCAAGAACGGGACCTAAATCCGGATCGTAGTTGATAATCATGGACCAATGTAATAGATGAAATAAATCGTTATGTGTCCACTTGGGCGGAGCCGCGGGTACAATCAAAATACAAACGCATACTCCATAATGTATATACTAAGAGTAGTGTGCAGTGAAGTCAGAAACTATCGATGAGGAATTTCGTATTATGAGAGGTTTACGCCAAGGAGACCCTATCTCACCTATATTATTCTCAGTCGTCTCAGAAATAATATTCAGGAACCTAGATTGGATGTTTACGAGACTAAATATAAACGGCAGAAACCTGAACCACTCGTGTTTTACAAACGACCTAATCTTATTTTCTGAATGCCCGAAATCACTAGAAATAATGCTGCATCAATTAGCAGATGAAAACGAAAGCAGGGCTATCAATGAATTTAGCCAAAACAAAATGTTTTCAAACTTTTCACAAACAAATATAATAAAACTTAATAATAAGTAAATAGAATACGTACATGAACACAAATACCTGGGGCGGTTAATATCTACTGGAGACTGCATGAGAAAAGAAATAGAAAAAAGAATAGCTAACATATGGAAACGTTATTGATCACTCAGTAAAGAAATGAAAAAAAAAGAAATGCCTATGAAAGAAAAAAGGAAAGTATATATATGTAGTATAATACGTGTAGTACCTGGGTTACTGCGCTTCGTCCGTTTTTTCATTCGAAAATATATTTAGATACGAATGACATAATGATGAAATATGAATAATATTTTTCGATCTTACTGATATAATATTACCATCACAGTTTAGCTTAACGTTGCTTAAAAACGCCATTTATTGTCAAGTAGCTTTAGTGTTGCTGTGTCGGTAAAGCAGTTAGTTGCTCCTAATAATAGTTTTTCTCGGAAAAAAAAGAAACTTTTTCTCACAAAAAAAGAAACTTGACCTTTTCTCATAAAACAGGAAATTAAAAAAAAAGAACTAAAAAAGTTAATCATGTGGAATCGAACCAGGGTCTTCTGAATTTAGGACCGCCCGATTTCTAAACTGTGCTATTATAATTTTGTCTTGTTGTTATAATAAAAAGTAAAAAAAATTCAAGAATGTATGTGTATACAACATACAAACAGCTAAAGTGGACAGAACACATGATAAGAGAAATGAAAGAAAAATGGACAACACTAATAACAGAATGGTGCCCACCAGACAGCAAAAGAAACAGAGGTAGACAGACTAGGAGTCACAAAATACTTCTAAAGTTTAAATATTTTAATTTTTGATAAGTTATTAAAGTGTGATAAGGAATTGTCATTGAAAATTTGATTTTCATATTATTATATTTACTTCATACTAGTATTATATTTTTTAAATGAAAATTAACTATTAATTACCCTTTTTATTTATTATGGCACTTTCATTGATTTAAATTTCATAGGTTATAACTAATAATCGTAAAAAGTGTCCAGATGTCTTTATGATTGATGTGTCAGCAACTTCTACGAACAAAATCATAACACAAGTGTCTTAAAAAAGGTAACTCGTACTATGGCTTGCCTAAAGTCTGTTAATGCATGAGAATTGTAATTTAAAACTAGATTCTGGGAATATCCTAATGCAGAAATTGCTTATTTAAGATACGCTTTGTGACCTGTTAGTGTTACTAATTAAATTGAAAAAACAAAAAAATAAATACTTCATTCAGTCGATCGGTAAAAACACGATATAATACAAATATAAACATAATCAACGCTATATACGAAAGTTTCTGCTATCTTCGGAAATAAGTAAATATGGAATCCGAACAAAAGTAATTACCTTCACGACGCGACAACAATAGACGTAAACACAATAATTGTGTGTGCCTATACACGCATCTTGAGCCCGTGTCGTATTGGCGGTCGTCAGCGCGAATCACCACAAATATTGGTTCAATATAACGACTCGCACCACAAACCACTATTTCAATGTTCAACCAACACGAAAAGCATGCCTAGAATTATCTCGAACTAAGTATATTAGATTATTCGTTTTGGTTAATTTGTTATAAACCTTAAAAGTTACCATACAAAGTTTAATTTTTCCCAAAACGTACAGACTTCTATGTTGCACTTACCTGAAAGAGAAAAAAAAAATGACAATAACAAATTATACACATATGACAATACAGGTTATCAATAACTTACTAATTACAGTAAAAACCTGTATTTAAACCAAAAACTCTTTAGGTATCAACTTATCTGATAACATTATAAGCTATATACTTCTAGTTCTATAATTTCACTTAGATTTACAGAAAAAATATATAAACATTTCTAAAATTATAAAATAAACTGTACATGGGTAGATCGCTAATGTATAGTGTCATTATCGAATTGGATGAAATCTTTTAACCCTTATCCAGTAATTAAAATAAAAGACAGAAAAAAAAACTGGTCAAGAGCATGTCGGACTATGCTCATGATAGGGTTCCGAAGTCATAATTACAAAGAAATGCACTACAGACGAAAAAAGTACGTTGTTACACTTTTTCAATGTTTCTCGCACAGAATAGTTATAAGCACTTTAGTCGCCGATAACTAGAAAAACAAGTAGGTACGTCGACTATTATTGTTAAACTAGTGTAAACTAAAGTGCATCAGCAAAAGAGCGTATCTTCATGGCACTTCCTTTTGTTGAGGAGCGCAGTTTTTAGGCAATAACTCAAACACGGCACATCCGATCAAGTTCAAAATCATTTTCGTTGAAAGTATTTATTAAGCGTTATCTTTATAATTTTTTTTCTATTTTTTGGAAATATACGGTTTAGAAAATATAGAGGTGATACAATTTCTGCAATTTTCGGGCCGATTATTTCCGAAATTATTCACGTACTTAGAAAAATTGCTAAGAAACCTTAAATGTTTTAAAAAGAACTGTCGAAGTATGTATCACACGTTGATGTTTTCTGAAAAAAAAATTTTTCAGCTTCTGTTAATGTATGGAGTGCCCCCTTAGAAATATTCATTTTTTCCATTTAACCATCAAACTAAGTGTACACGTATACTCTAAGTATACACATTAAACTAAGTGTAAACTGTTTATACAAGGCATTTGCACTATTTTCATCAATACATGCCTTCTAGTTTTGAATAAAATGCGTGTGACATACGGTCGGACGGACGGACACGACGAAACTATAAGGGTTCTGTTTTGTCATTTTCGCTCGGAACCCTAAAACACCAGCGAGCGTTACAATAATTGCATATGATGGGTACATTTGACATCTCACCTCCGATAAGCAACATCAACATTATGCATATCCTGAAAAAAATGTGTCAGGTATTATTTGGAATGATTTTTCGTAACGAAGAGTAATTATTTGTAGTGGCAATTGTATTTTATTTAGTGAACGTTAGGAAAAATCATCTGTTTATTGAAGACGGTTTTTTTTTTAATTCGGGGAAGAACTGGGACAATAGACTTACGATAACTAATTTACGAAACGTATGCTTGAAATATCAAACTATTTAAAAACCGTTGAAAAACTGCGTCGATTACAGTAGCACTGTTAGTTAGCGAAACATTTCGATCTGTGTTCATTTCGTTCTTTAGTTATTCACTTGAAAAAGCTATGTGGCGGCACAGCTTCTGCTGAACTGAGATTTACGTTGAAATTACCACTTCAAATTATGGGAAGAGCGTGATAGCTTTTTTTTTTAAGAGCGGAACCGCCTTTGTTGAGGTAAAAGTACGAAATGCGCAAAATTTATTATTTTCATATTTAAAGTTTTGAACAAATGGCATTAAGGTATTATTATACTCGTACGGTTTATTGGCTGACAGTACCAACTAACAAATCGGAAAATGGGTTGGTAACATCGGACGGCCAACTCTAGCACCGCGAGCGCTCATCGGTTATATCAAATAACCTTCCTGTTACTGACTTCCGTCCCTTTCACGTAATCGTGTACACGCATTGCAGAAAAGCAAGAGGAAAGATGTTTTACACATCAATAATGAAATAAGTAAAAGAAAGTAATACACACGCGTATTCACCATTCATAAATGTGCTTTAAATAACATAATTCTGAATTGAATATGTCGATTCAAAAAAAGTTGAACATGGCATTGAACGCTGCAACACCGCCCTTCGCCTAATCCCTCGGGGAGCAGCGCGCCCTCTCCCCGGAAGTGTTGCGGGTGGACAGTTTCCGGTGCTACGAACCCGTCCATCGGAATTTAAGGTACGGGGGAGGTGGCGGTGGGAAAATACGTGTTTTCCTTTTATTCTTCGCTGCGCGCCCGCCGCGTACCGGCAAAACAACGTGTGCGGCAAAACATTTGCGCAGAAATAATGTCGAACTTCAAGACACGTGTAAGAATAATACGACAATAAAGGATTATTTAGAGGCCAAAAACATGAAAGCATAAAAAGCGTAAGCGACAAACAAAAAAGAATTATAAAATTCAATAACCCGATATAACCGTTATCACACCTATATTTTGAACGCGCGTCCGGCGCGGCCCGCGCCCGCGCCGGACGCGCCGTCTCTCTCGACCGGTTCGCGACAAGGTTTCGCTTGAAAATTGCTTTATTTAAATTTTTTTAAAGCAAAGCTGCGGCAGCTCAAAGCGATACAGACGTCAAGTCGGACCACCGCGTTCGATGGTCGATAAATGTTTTGAGATTCGTCAATACGGTTTGTTTTGATTAATTGTATACATATATATATATCATTCGACCATTTTAAAATATCCATAGTTAACTAACGCTTAGTCACCGTTTCTTATATGTGTATTAGCTATGTGTCCACGGCAGTACAAAATTCAAGGAATCAAAGACGACCCTTGTACGAGTATCGTGTTCATGGACGAATAAGCTAATTTCAAGTGCCCATATGAGGACTCGAGACGAGATCTTTGCAATTCGGCCTATTGTATGTACATTATATTTCAATATACTTCAGCTTTTGAAATATAATACGATATTGCAACATATCTTTTTCGCAAACAAAAAAGAAAACGTTTTCATAAACATATTTTAACAATTGACTAAATAAACTTTTAAAACAATTAACTAGTTGGTTTTGGAGTTGGCTCAAAGATGAATCAGACACAGTCGTGTCTCCTTAAAAGAAAATCTCCTTTTATTCACTCAATTTTCAACGCTTCATATTTATGTTTATAGATTATTTGTTCTTAATTTTGCCTTACTTAAGCTGGAACCGACTCCAAAAACAACTAACTGTTTTTGAAGTCTAGTTAACAATTATATAAGATTTAAGGACGGATTTTATTTCTTTTTTTGCAAAAAATATTTAATTCACATTTTTTAATTTTCAAGTAATTATAACTTTACAATTCATACAGCTACTCCACGTGTGAATTAAGCCGTGGTTAATAAGAACGGCGAGACATCTCTTACACTTTTGTACGAAGCAAGTGGAAAAACAATTCTGATCCCGAATTTTTATTGTCCAATGGTAATCATTACAGCGTAAAGACGTAAAGACTCACTCTAATACCGAGAAGAAGAAGCCTCGAGAGGATCAGCGCGGAATGCAGGGAGGCTGTGCGATGAGCCCGGGATGCCTTAAGAGCGACGCTGCGCTGGACAGCGTCGAGGATCTTTCGTACGCCGAGCTTCCTGGTCGCCGGTGGCCAAGCACGAGGCATACGACACGATTGGGTCTATGACGGAGATATATATGGTCCTCACAATCTCCGGACCCAGAGCCTACGTCGCCTTGGCTGATCGGGATATTCCTTTGTATATATTTGTAGTTCTTCTACAGGCCTTGGCCACATGAGGAATGAAGGTCAGCTTCCTATCTATGGTCAGACCGAGGAGGCGTATTTCGCCAACCAAGCTGATTTGCTCCCACATTCTTAGTTGGAGTGCAACTACCAAATTATTATCATGCAAAATATATTAAATGATACTTATTTTTTATAATATAAAAGTTCTACAATTTATACAGACTAAATTTTCATTCACTTTCATCCATGTTAATCAATTCACTCTGTTTCTACTGTTATCGATAAAGAGTTCCGATGTGTTCCTTTTAAGATTGTCACGTTGGAATTATATAAATGAATGAAAATATGTAGGTGGATTAATGAGAAATTAACTTCAATTCTGTGTATATCAGGTTAGACTAATAGCCAGTAAAGAGTAGATTCTGGCCACAAATTGCAGTTTTTTTGACGTGACAACGTCTTATAAATTGGTTTGCCGGGTGACACTTCAAGAAACTGCGTTACGCTCCGCTCACGTTATGCGCTCACAATGAGAGCGAGTGAGAGGCACACGTCCCTTCCACTCGGGCATGGTTAGCCCGCCTAAGAGCAAGAGAGACAGTCATAAAAAGTGAAAGGCACGCGTCCCTTCCACTCAGATAGGAACAAGTTAAGTTGTAGTAAACGCTGTTTCATTGTACGCAAATGTATTGCAAGTTATTGTATGTATATTTGTATATAAATACGTATGTATGTGTAAAGGTAAAAATAAAATTTTGTTAATATGAAATTCAGTGCGAGATTCTTTGTATAAATTAATGTTTTAAATATAATTCTTTGTATAAATAAATGTTTTAAATTGTTACTATTATTTCATCCTTCTTCCTACTATACGAATGAATATTCACATTAAAATGATTTTACCACTCAAAGTCGTTGTCACGTAAAACTTTCGCCCGTATACCGACTTTACAGGCAACCAATTTTTTTTTTTCGCTCAACTTCTTACCGTTAGAGTGCTGAGGCTTCCATCATCAGTTTAGCACCATAAAATGATAGCTAATTTGAATAACTAAAAAAGAAGCTCAAACACACTATACGCGCTTATTTCCCTCGATTTTCCTCGATTTCCATGGGATCCCATCATCAGATCCTTACTTGATAACTATGGGACTACCTCGGGAGTAAGTATACCCTATCAAACAAAAAAAATATGCGAAACCGGTCCACAATTGACGAAATTATCGCTGAACATACATAAAAAATACATTCAGACAAACATAGAACCTCTTCCTTTTTTGAAGTCGGTTAAAAATTACTGAAGAAAAGATTTTCTATTTGTAGTATTAATTTAGAATTTAATTATGTGAATAATCGTTCAACAATTGGTGCTGGGGTTGAGCTTGTGCATCACATTTTTTGGAGCTTGGGAAGATTCACAAGGTGCAAGAAAAGCAATAATTTGCGGTCTCTAAGGCATACCATTGTGTTTATCGTGGATCTATGATCGATAAATCACGTCACTGTGAAGAAATAGGTCTCATACTTTCATACCTTCTGAAATCATATTTGAGTAACAGAGTTCAGAGAGTTAATGTCAATGGCATGATATCGTCTAGATCTGTGATTCACGTGTAAGTACTACAAGAATCAATGTTTGGTCCGTTTCTGTTTGTAGTTTTTAAAAATAACTTACTTGGCCTTATTAAGGATGTTCATGAGATAGTATTGTTTGCAGATAACACCTCTGTGTTATTCACATTTAAAAGACAACAGCCCGCTTGAGAACAATGCTAACTTTAAAGTAGAGAAATGATTTACTGCAAAGAAACTACTAATTCTCACTTCCAAGTGTTAGATGTGGATCCGGGGCTATTTCAGTACGAAACAAAAAAATGGAGTTTGTTAATACCACCGTATTTCTAGAAATTAATGTAGATAACAAATGTTAATGGGGGGTCCTGAAATTAATTGATTGGCAAAAATCCATAACTCTGCCGCCTAAGCAGTTAAAAAATACGAAACTTACCACACATCGAAACCTCTAGATTAATTTATTTTGGCTGTTTCCTTATCCTGATATCATATGGCATCTTGCTTTGAAGACATACTACAGATATTCATAGAATTTTCGTGCAGAAAAAATTTACAAGATCGGACCTCGTGTATCTCTTAGAAGTAAGTATAAGGGAATTGGAGTCTTAAATCTGAAATCTCAGTTCATATACGAAAACTTACATGTAAAAAAATTTACAAGAGCTTAAGAGACATAATATCGATATAATCTCAATACTAGAAATGAAAATAATCTAAGTTTACATGTCAGTCAACTATGAAAAGTCACAAATTCAGTAGGAGCGCTCTGAGTGCGCATGTTCAATAGGGTTCCTTTGGATATACAAGGCTTACCCTTACATAAATTCAAGAGCATTATTAAACAAACACTCAGAAAAAAGCGTATTACATAATTTCCGAATATTAAGAGGACACATATCTATGGCCATAACCAGCTTCCTCCTTACCGGCCAGTTTCATTCAGAAATGATTTGTATTTATTTTGGTTGTGCAAGGTAAAATTAGAAAAGAGATACCCTTAAATCTCTTGCTCGTTCTTTTCGAGAGAAAACTGCCTTCTGACGAGTGGTAAGCTGGTAAAGTGTAATTTCGCAAAAAAATTACTAAGTATTTCAAATGTTACTTTATAACCTGTGAAGTAAAGATAATTGGAATTTGAATTTGAACGCGGCCCGCTAAACAGCTGCTCCCACACTTGACCAGTTTATTAAAGTCGAGCCCTGCATGCGTACGTTTTAAAATCCTATATAACTCAGTCCCACACCAGCCAGGTGTAAGCGAATATCTGAAGAATCAAAGGCCCCACTCGCCCCTCGCAACCCCATCTCGAGCTTCAAGAGCAATTAGCGACCCGGCGGCTGCGCTCGGCGTAGGCCGCGCCCTTTAGCTACGTCCACGGATAAATATTTGGAATGCTGTCGGGACTTTATTCTAAAACGACGCGTATCTACGGCCCGACCTCACCGATGATTATGATTCTCATGATTAATAAAAACTAATAAACGGTACAGATATATACAGGTCGTGTCTCAAAGTGGATAATATAGACGTTATCTACATCTGTGATATTTTTAAATATAAATCATATTGAAAAATATTAGGTGTACGTCCGATCTGATGGAGGTATGAGGTTAATTGCCCTCTAGGCCCGTATTGATGTGCAACCTTTCTTCTAACTAAATATATGAATATGTACATAGACTGGTTTAGGTGACGATATTCAGAATCAAAACCAACAATTTGTACATATGAATGATAAATTTTCTTTAACTATGATAAAGTTCAACAACTATATAGAAATCTACAAGCAAAAAGCACGGCTTTGTGAGAGCTAGCAAGATTATCTTTATACGAAGCGCCGATAGACATCAATGCTAGATCCACGATAGCCCCCGCTAACCCGACGTGCGCGCACCCGAGGACGCCGGCGGCGAACACACGTTGGGCGCGTGACCCGGCCGGAGCGCGACGCGCTGTGGGCGGCGCGAGGCGCTGACGACCGTCGGGCTTACCCAAGTGGGAACGTTTGTGAATCTCCATCACCAGAATCGTTTACTATTCGCTGACCCGGTTCGATGCTTTCGGGGCCGGCGCGGCGGCAGACCTGCGGCGGGCGCCGCGCAAATGACCCGACCTATTCAGACTTCCTGTACGGAACGAGCGGCCGGAGGCATCAGTTTGTACTCGTTGGTTTTAAATCTGTATGTTTACAGTTTCGCAGATTTAGTATTTACTTCTAGTATAATACTAGCAAAAAGCACGGCTTTGTGAGGACTCACAAAATAATTTTTACGAGTTTCTTCCAATAAGCGCAAAAATACTTTCAGAATGCCGTCGAAAGTGGAAAGCTTCTATAGTGCTTGGAACATGTTCGCAGACGCTCATGTGGCCGTTCACATGCTGCATGACTTCATAGTAGCCGTTTCTCTGTCATGCAACCCGAAACTGCAGTAGATTCAACACCATCGATCACTGGTCAAAGACGTATTTGAATGCATGTATATTAAGGTAAAGGAAAAAGTTCTTTTGTATTTTATTCACAGATTCACGTTAATTTTTATTCGTATTTTATTTACATTTAATTATAATATATATACGCCATTTTGTCCACAATTTTTAGGTAGTGACATTATCCATTTGTTTTAAAAATTTTGGGACTTTTGATCAAAAAACTGTGACAAGTAGTTTCGACAATTCTCTTTTAATGTTAATCTAACACCACTAAAGATTTCTGAAGAGACAGAAACGGGTGAAAATCTGAGGGTGCAAGGTCGGGGCTATATGGTGGATGCATTAACAGTTCTAACCAAACTCTCTCAATATTTGCTGAGTGGCTAAAGATGTGCGTGGTCTGGCATTATCATGGTGAAAAACCACAACCTTTCTGTTGATCAATTCCGGCCGTTTTTTCTCTACATCTATGCTCGAGTCTCATCAGCTGTTGGCACTAGAGATCCGATTGATGGTTTTGTACGGCGGTAAAAGGCTATAATGAATAATGTCCTTCCAATTATTTAATATCGGTGCAATAAATTATATGACCTGAATTAAAATAAATTAGTAATATTGGATCGGGGAAAAAGTTTTTTCATATTTTATAAGTAAAAAGTTGCAATAAAATCTCTTTCATTGAGCAGTTTGTATCTGGCTAGTTTTGATACCATTTAATAGATGACATTTAAAATTAAAGAAATAAAGGTAAATGCGGTGTCCCCCCATTTCATTATTGTTTTCTCGTCCACGAAAATAAGTGAATATAACGTGGAAATTAGATAAATTTTGATGTTTTATTACAAAGAAGGGGAAAATGCAACGTAAGCCCTGAAAAAAATTGTAACGTTTATGGACATACTGCAGTGTTGGTAAGAGTAGCACAAAACTGGTTCGACCGTTTCCAGTCCCATGATTTTGACGTCAAAGATGAACCTCGCTCTGGTCGACCTGTTACAGATAAAGTCGATGCCATTTTAGAAAAAGTAAAGCAAGATCGGCATATTAGTTACGACATAGCTGAAGAGCTGGGGATTGATTACAAAACAGTTTTAATCCATTTGAAAGAAGATACATATAAAAAAAAAGCTCGACACTTGGATCCCACAGGACCTCACTGAGAGAAATATAACGAATCGTGTACTCATTTACGATATTCCATTTAAACGTAATGAAACTAAACCTTTTTTGAAAAAAAAATTGATCACTACTGAAGAAAAATGGATCATGTACAACAAGAACGTGCAAAAAAGATCATGGTCAAAAGGTAAGCAAGCTCTACAGATTATTGTGAAATCCGGATTAACTCGCAATAAGTTGATGCTACGTGTATTGTGGGAATGAAAGGACATTACTCATTATGAGCTTTTACCGCCGGACAAAATCATCAATTTGGAGCTCTACTGCCAACAGCTGATGAGACTCGAGCAGGAACTAGAGAACAAACGGTCGGACTCAATCAATAGAAAGCGTGTGGTTTTTCACCATGATAACAACAGACCGCACACATTTTTATCCACTCAACACATATTGAGAGAGTTTGGTGGAAAGTATCAATGCATTCACAATATAGCCCTGACCTAGTAACTTTAGATTTTCACCTGCTTTACGGTCTCTTCAGAATTCTTTAGGTAGTGTTAGATTAACATCAAGAGAGGCCTATCAAAACTACTTGTCGCAGTTTTTTGATCAGATATACCAAATTTTCTACACCAGTGGGATCATGTCAATACCTACAAATTGACAATAAATTGTTGAACTAAATGGCATGATGTATTGTACTTAAATGGAAGAAAAATATGAAAAATTTTCTTGAATTTATTAAAAAAACCTTTTCGCCGACCTAATATTATGTCAGTCTATTCGATAGTATATCACCCGTTGAATCGAAAAATGAGTGCATCAGAGGACAACCGGTAGATGTTAAACATTAAAAGTGTTGTATACTGCATTATTTTATATATATTTAATATGTATAAGTTTCTACATGCAATATAGAACATTTCGTATATTGTGTATAGAAATCACTGTTTATTGTTATAAAAACTTCATCACAGGAGGAAATATACGATCAGACGCACACGGCGTAGGTCAAAACTAAGCGTCTCCTGAATTTTGAGACCTCTTGGTTTTACCCTTGTCCAACGCACATATATACATTTCATATCAATAAATATTTCTTTGTTCGTTTATTTTGTGTGCTGTCATACCATTCGTCCGATCACAACAAAACATTGTCGATTTACTTCTAGTACTTGCGCGAAGTTCACAGTGCAATTACCTTACAGTAGTAGACAGCGCCCGTATCGTAACGGCCAGTGTAATTGGAAAAGCATTTCTGCAATTCAACAAAATATTATTCATATATTTGTTTATATATCATTCAATTTCAATAGACGTGTTTCTTATCGGCAACAGAAGAAGTATCAATCTTTCTGTCACTCCCAATTAAAAAGGTTAACTCTTTTAAACACAAGCCATAAATTTAATCTGTTCACTTTCTCTGCTTTCGAATTTCATATAGTATTTTTCGCCATTATTTTGTCTGCGGCAGTGACGGGTCGGGTACCAAATAGTATTAGACAAAAATTCAAGAAATACACAGTTAAAAATGTTTCTCGCTTCAAGAGATATATTGTGAAGATGCCGAGGGCGACATCGAGATCAGAACCATGAGAAGACGAAGGACGTTATCGATGACCACTGGCGAACGGAGCAGTGGGCTTCTATAGTTGTTTCATAACTAGCTCAGAATCACTGAACGAATTTCAATGAAATAACCAAGTACAAGCATTAATACATTACATCGCGCTCTCTTATTTTTTTAAAATAGCATAGAAGTGGAATTTGTAATTTCCACAACGGTCCGTGGTAATTCGCAGCCCGCATTCTGTTCGTGTTACGTTTAAATCCCATAATACCTTAAGTAATTCGTACAACCTAAAAATGACCTTATTGTTAGACGCCCAAAAGTCGTCTTTATTACTTCGAACTTTCCGTTGTCCCGCGATGTCTTCGTAACAAGTGTACATTTTAAAATAAACCTTATTTCCAAATGTCAAAGAACCATTTCGTAAAACTACCGTTCACCGTACTCTACAATTGTTCACATTCTGAGCACAATTAAAAATAAAGTCTATTTCATATCACACACGCCAGTTTTTCGCGTGCCCAATTGCGCATGTGTTATAATCACGACGCGTTCGCGGGCGGCGGCGCCGGCGCCCGCCGAAAACATTACCGAAGCTTTGAAGCTATTCGCTACGTGCGACTGTGATAATTGAAATGTCATGCTTTGATTCAACGTCTAATCTATACATACAACATAACTGACATCGGTACGTCTGCACTTGAGGGATATTTATGAAAAGACGGATGTGGAAGGCTATTGTGGGTGCAATAAAAGCCAAAACGATAATTATTATAATTTATGTCCGTCCGTCTGTATGCATGTTTGTTTGTTCGGGTGTGACGTTAAAAGTCACTGCACTGGATTGAATGCGCTTTGCACGGGTGTGTTGCTGGAGGCCTAACTTAAGAAACGGAGCACGTTTTATCTTAAAACATCAGAAACCTAATTTTTAGAATTTTGTGGTTTTAAATCACGTCTTACTTTCCTATTTATAGAACGTTTAAATATTGAGACGAAATCGGGACCGGAATCGAGATCGCGATGGACACGGCGCCATCTGTCGATGTAAAAGATACAGGAATTCATACTATGTCCACGCGGGCGGAGCTGCGAGCTAGTAATAAATAAATACCCGTTTTGAACTAAATATGTTTTCTGTATTACACGCTTATCGAAGTAACTAGGTTCAAGAAACGAGTTATCGACCCGAACGCGGATAAGCAATTCCAGGCGGGCGTTTCACTCGGGCTGTTGAGTTAGGAGTTAGTAGTTCTAAACACGGTTTAGCGAAGTAGGAGTTTATAAATAAAGAAGATATGTTAATTCTTATCCAAAAATCTAGGTCGTTTCTAATTCATCCTGCTAATTAGTTTGTTTAAAACTAGCCGTTTCACGCCCACTTCACCGTTTAGTAATCATTGTTTTCGATCTTTGTCTTGCTTTCTGTTACGATGCCGGTCCCGATATCGATATTGGTGCTCTTTTGCACAAAACCATAATTTTTACAAGTATTTGTGCCTTTCTTTTATTTATAAAAATTACCCTATTTCGTATCACAAAAGATAATCTACTCGTATGGAAAATTTGATTACATTTCGTTCCGCCGTTTAGGACATTAACCCGGACAAACAAACAGACAGACAATCGTTTTCACTTACATATACAGGAAACAAGACTTCGAAAGGTATCACACCGACGACTGACGTCCGAAGTTCGATGCGAGATTTTAATATAATTATCCTTTTCAATTTTCCTCGTGACAAAAGCACTTAAAGAAATATTTAAAAATAGCAACATCATGGAAACCGAGATGCAAATCCCACAGATACAGCAACGTGGAGCTGTGACACCGGAGGCCAGCAAGTACGGAAGGGTGATAGGTCTCCGGAAGTGACACGAAGTGTGGAGATCGGCCGCCGTGCGCTGTGAGTGCACCCACTAACGGCGAAGGCGTTTTAGAACCTTGAGACGTTTCGAAAAGGGACTTCGTCTGCTTCCAAATTTTCGGTCGCGGGAGTGCGCCCTTCAGCACTTTTCGTTTTCGGACCGGTAATGGTTTAACTTACAGATGTTTTTTTGCTGTTTCGATCTGGTATTACGTTGCTGCGGACAGATGTCGTGCGGGATGCACCATCGACCTATCCTTACGTCACATCCAAAAACAACCGAGTCTATAACGTGATTCCAATGGTGTCGCACCACACGGCCGATAGTAACCCGAGCCTTCTATAGATCGACTCTTCGGCTTGAGGAAGGTTTTTATTTGGAACGAGCGGACACTCATTTTATATGTCGAACGAAACCGTCCCCGTTTTATCGATGCAATCGATCGTGCGAACGGGAGCGCGTACGGCCCCTCCTTAAGGCCGATTTCCCAAAATAAGTTCTGCTATTTCCAAAAAACTTGGGCGGACTTTGAGGATCCTCGAGAATTTCATAAACGTTCCGGGAACGTATCCTTTTTCGTTATAATTTACAGTAAAATTGAAATTTATCAAGATTTAACGTGACCTGCTCTGCGACAGATGACGTTATAAGGTGAATGCAGATAAAATGTAAACGTTTTATAGAATGTAGTGCATGTATATTACACATCAAAATGTTTATCGGTAAACTGTTATGTTAAAATGAACATAAGCAAGTTTTCTCGTGGGAAATTATCATTTTCCTCAAGGCAAATTTTAACGAGGCCTAGCGAAGCTCTGTTACTGTCAGTAGTTATTACCCGATTTGCGCGACACAAAGTGGGGTAATGTGTTTATCAGCTTGTATGTATGTATATATGTTTATTCCTTTTTACCGCTCTGGAGACCAAACGCGTGGACCGATTTTGATAATTTTTACGTCAATCGATTTGTTTTAACCTTGTGTGTCACTGAAGACGATAATGAATAAAATTGAATATGGCGATAACCAGATACCATTGTAAAAAGAAAAAAATGAAAGTTGACGAACTATGTCAAGTGTGGTATCATTTTTCATTATGAATTACTATTTAGGATTTATAACGATTTTAAGTTGTTTAAAAACCATTCTCGCTTGAATTTTCAAAACAGCTGCAGCTGTAATAAAGTTATTAGAGAATCGTACAATAGACCTTATTAACATGAAAAATATCTATTATAAAGCCGGTCGTAAAATACAAAAAAGCGGTAAAGATGAAAAAAAAATTGCATACGCGTCGAGTAACATATCATTTAATAGATCTTACGAAATCGAGACGCTTTCTAGACCATTTCATAGCAAATATTCTATTTAAACATTACACAGACTAAATTTATAATTCATTAATAACAATATCCATAAAAAAAATCAACGCGATTACTGCGAGGCAACACGACGTTGGTACCGCTAATGACGCGGAAAAAATCTTAATGTATTATTGAAACGTAGAGAAAAGTAGTAAACTAAACAAATAAATTAAAAACCCGATTGCGTAAGAGTGAACACGACGTTTAAACAACGTGACGTAAAAATCATCATATGACAAGCAGCCGGAGGGATACAGCAGCAAGGCTTTGGTTTATAAAGCGCACTTAAGACCGCGTTCCATCTTGAGGGTGGAAAGAACGAGACAGTTATACTGTTTCGCTATAGAAAATAATGTGTCTCGCTCCCACGTTACGTCTTGAGATGGCGCATCATTTGAGTGAAGGTTTGTTAATACGGCCCTTAACAAGTAGAGAAAAGTGAATCTGATACCCCCGACTACAAGTATTTGTCATATTTAATTGGATAATTTGTTTTGTATTATCTTGTTTTCATCTTTTTAGTTCACTTTTACGCAGTGGGGGGTTTTTTAATTTCTAGTTGTTTTTTATATCACATGCATTATTTGGATATGTCTGCAAGCGACCATCGTGAGGAAGGATTCAATGACTCATGGAGTCCATGACCTGAAAAGTAATGAATAAAGTAAAATTATTGATGTAGGTGTCATTATTTGATTCGCAATGCAAATTTTTTGCACTGTCATTATCATCAAAATAGATATACTCTTTACCGGGGATAATTACTCGGAAAACAAAAACAAAAACAAAAAATAGTGATTTGTACATACATGCATTAAAATTGCATCTCAATTAGAAATCCTTTTTCAATTAGTTTTTATAATTATTTTAGTGATTTATAACTATGATACTTTTTTATAATAATGCAAACGAAAACTTAACACGTTTACGTGAAAACGATGACCAAATTTAAAAAAAAATTGGTTGCCTGTAAAGTCGGTATACGGGCGAAAGTTTTACGTGACAACGACTTTGAGTGGTAAAATCATTTTAATGTGAATATTCATTCGTATAGTAGGAAGAAGGATGAAATAATAGTAACAATTTAAAACATTTATTTATACAAAGAATTATATTTAAAACATTAATTTATACAAAGAATCTCGCACTGAATTTCATATTAACAAAATTTTATTTTTACCTTTACACATACATACGTATTTATATACAAATATACATACAATAACTTGCAATACATTTGCGTCTCTGTCTCTCTCGCTCTTAGGCGGGCTAACTGTGCTCGAGTGGAAGGGACGCGTGCCTTTCACTTTTATGTCTGTCTCTCGCTCTTAGGCGGGCTAACCATGCCCGAGTGGAAGGGACGCGTGCCTCTCACTCGCTCTCATTGTGAGCGCATAACGTGAGCGGAGCGTAACGCAGTTTCTTGAAGTGTCACCCGGCAAACCAATTTATAAGACGTTGTCACGTCAATAAAACAAACATACAAAAAGAAGGAATGATACTTTAAACAAACGAGTTTTCAACGTCTATCACACACTTATTACTCATGCTTACCGAGCAACATCGATTCCCGTGACGCGGAAAGTTTTCAAAACGGGTCCATGAAGTTAAAAGGTACGCAAAGCCCTGTTACCGCTCTTATCGTGGCCGGGTTCAATCTCCCCGCTGCGGACGTAGCCCCCCCGCCCCCCAAAAAAAATGTACCTCCCAAAATATAATCCGCCGCTGGCGCCGCCGGGCCCTTTAATGAGTTCGGTGCGGCGGTAATGCGACATCGGCACGACACGTTTATTAAAAGTTATAGCTTCGCGATAGGAAAGAGAAATGTGTATGCACGAGCCACACCGCGTGTAGGTATAATACAGAGCTTTCCTATTTATACAGGTTGACTATAAGCATGCAATAAATACTACGTTGTGGCCATACTGTAGCCTGCTTGACCACACGAAATATTGCAGTACAAAAATTGCTCGGCGTGACCGGTGAATCACTACACTCTCACAGGATACGGACGTGAAGCAGCAACTTCCGCTGTAGCGTTTCGTACACTGAATGAGAGCTCCGGTGGCCTATTCCCCCTCCATCCTTTGCTTCGACAAGATCCCCTCCATTAGATACACTATTCTCTCCCAAGAGGGCGGCAACTCCTCTGGGATTGCTAGTATCCATGAGCGGCGGTGACCATCTGCTTTCTGATGGCTCGCTTACTCGTTTGCTTCTCATAATAAAAAAATACACCGCTGTCGTCCAGTTTCATTCTACGAATCACCAATGGAATTTTACACAGAATGAAGTCATATTTGGATTGGACGTCTGTACACGAAATTTTCTCTATTAACTCTAGTACAGCTGGACAATAGAGATTTTCTCAGCGTCTATCAAGTTTGCCGTGGGAATATGATTACTTTTCACGGGAAAAAGATCATTATGTCCATTTCCAACAATATATATTTAAATCACCGTTACTTACTTGTTCTATCTACGCATGTACGAGTATATACGTATTACGCCATCTACTGCCTTCTGATGTTAAAAATCAATAACAAATAATTACCTGGAAGTACTATGAAATGAAGCTAAATAGATAGAGGTTAAGAATTATTTGTATTTTTCCAATGAATTTACCCATATAAATAAACTTGTATATAAATAAATAAAAAATGAAAAAAACCTGTGTGCGATTCACACGTGTTAAAAGTGAAACCTTAAAAAGAATTAAACTGCGAGAGAATGAGACGAATGCGGCATCACGCGTGGGATGATTGTGGGGTGTGTTTATTTGAATATCGGTATCGAGTTTGAAAGTTATTTTAGGTTTTATTATTTAAGATTTGCTGTTTTCAATTTTGACAAATGAAAATACACAGGCGCATACAAGCACAAAATTTCTCTTTAGCTCGCATTGTATCTCGTATCATATGCTATCGCATTCTCTCGCAGGCTAAATTCTATAGATGTATATATTTGCTTCTTTTGTTGTCGCTTTTTCGTTTCATTGAGTTTCAAATCACAACGGCGCTAAGGACGTTTTCACTCCAATATGTATATAAATAAACTTGAAAAGCAAAACCGTATCAAGGTACAAAACTCAAATGAAATCGACAGGACCGTTACCGAGAGAGCCATGCATGTGTGATATACAGAATTGCAAAAATTTTGATGTAAAATGTAATGCAATGTAATGCAATACTCATTACATTTTTAATGATAATTACGTATTCATTCATTACTCATTAAACAATTAATGAGTAATAAAAATGTAATGCTTTTTTTGCAACTCTGGTGATATACAGGGATTGCTCACTTAAGGTATAAAATAACGAAGTTGACAGCGAAGACGCAATATCCTCAAAAAGTTTAAAAGACACATTCGGCTTATGTGATGCATTCGCGAATTTCCGCTGTCAGTATATTTACATAAAAAAAAACTGTATACCGCAATAAACAATAGCAATAATATTTTATAGGTACATTTGTACGAATTTAAATATTAATTCGATTCGATATCCAAGTGTAGTCGATACGCGGGCACCGACGGGCCCTCGGCTGCGGGACCCTAAAAATCACATGCTCCCCGACCGCGTACGCGCACGGCGACGTCGACGCCGGCAAAAGTGTTAAATTTGCGTTAATAATTCGAAATTCGCCGCTAACGAAAACATAACGCGAAACCTTCGTTCCGTTAATGAAACACGAATATTTATTTAGCCGGCTCAGCGCGCGATCTCACCAATTAGCGCCGGGGAGCGTTTACACGGGTACAATTTATAATTGAACAAGATACAATGGTTATATTTTTTTATACTATTAGTGAGGTCTTTTCAGCACAGAGCACCAACAGGATAATCATAGTGAACAAAAACGCTTCCACAGAGCTCTTAATGATTAAATAATAAACGGGCATAATATACATAGATTTCGTTAAAACCGAAACACCGCATGTCCACGATAATACAATTCGGCAAATACTTCGCGATGAACCCCGACACGTAAAGAAACGAGAGGCGGGTATCGGTCTTCCGATTTTTGCCGGAAATTATGCATGGATGTGCCCCCTTCGGCGTACGAAAAACCAACGATTTTGTAAAACGATGTGTAAATTAACCTCGATGTTGGAATGAAGAATAATTATGAACGGTACAAGCCAGACTGCTTAAAATGTACTCGAATTTAGTGACATTATTCACCGCCAGTGGGCGTCGGTTTCCGTGCTCACTCTTTTCTGAACCCGCAGCCAATTGCATGTATTTTATGATAATGGCCAATATTGGCTGCATCTGCATTTGTAAGTGTGTAAGTGTAAGTAAGTGAAAAGACAAAATTCACCTGCGCGGTACTGGCCGTGTAGAATTGTATTCTGTTAGATAAAAATACATTGACGATAAACGTAAAGCGCATTTACAGTAAATATATATATATAATGAAAGAAATATAAAGGCACAGAAGATACAAAATTGAAAGGAATTTCTCGTGGGCCAGCTGATACCGCTACCCCAAGCGACATTAAAATAATATAGAGCCTCTTCACACAAAATCCACCTACGTCGATCCGAAATGCCACAGACACCAATTGAAGAAATCTGATGTATGCGAAAAAAAGTCAAAGATGGGTATTAAAGCATATTCGAAATTATTAGCACCAAGTATGTATTGACAACAAGAAACGAGATTAATTATGAAGACCGAGAGTTTCATCATTCTCAAAGAAAAATTTTTCAAAAATATATATGTGCATGATTTCGCAGGTTATGAGTGCTAAAGCTAATGTTTCCGATACAGCTCTTTCTGAAAGTTCAATGAACTCTGAAAAATATCTAAATTAGTACATTAAGAAAAGATTAAGTACTGCCCTTCATTGATAAATATCACAGGACAGATAGTGTCATCTCTGGCCAAATGTGACAACCTGTCACTATTACACGTAAAATTGCAAATTATTTACAATCACAAAAGTCGAATTTGTACAGAAAAATGAAAATTATTCCAAGGTGCCTCAAAGTCGTGGTGCTGAAAAATTTTGAAAATTGGGGCACTTTGTAAAAAACAACGTAAGTAGGCAATAGATAAGCCAAAAAATATAAGTTCATTCAAAAATCGCTGGACCAGACTTAGTAAAAGAAAGTAGTTCAAAGATCTAGAAGTGCCATTATGAAACGGTCTATCTCAAATCTCTAGAAAATTGGTTACAAAGGAGTTTCTGAAGCAAAATTAAAATAAACTATTTTATATAGATATAGGTATAAAATGGGCGAATTAAACAAATGAGTGTAACTTCTTTCAATTATAAAAAATATGTATATATATTAAATTTAGTCTCTTTACTTATTGGATACCAAATAATTATGACTAAAATCCAAGTTTACTACAATCCCGGTTTATTTAACTCCACTCCCATCGATTGGTATCCTTCATAAAGTTGGCCTACAATGTCGAATATCACTAAAAATAAAATACTTATTTTTTCTTATTGCAAGCAAAATACGATTTCAATTTACGATACCGGTTTCCACGCCGTCACCGTACAAGTACCTGTAGAAAGTATCACGCAATCCGAAAGAAAAGTTTTTAATCACTAAATATCACTACTTTCAAGTTGACGGTGAAGACTCCTGTGTGACTGTTGACGCAGAATAGGAGGCTTTTTCGCAACCTACATTAAATTACGAAGATCTATAAAGAAATGCAAGAGCTCAGATTGCAGAAAAGGTATATTTTACAAAATCGGTTGAAGTGTTATTGCGATATTTATCCTTGGCCAGTACGACCTCACTCTAGGGTTACTTACTGCTACTGTAATGTAATACCGTCAACTGTATTGGTGTGTAAACAATCCTCACGATAATGTACGATTACAGCTCTGGACATAGCTGTATCTGTGTATTAAATTAAAACGTATACGTAAGGAGTCTATTTATTTGATGATAAATATATTTTGGTTTGTAGGTAAAAATCTCACACAAGAATATTATGTTGTTTCATATTTTTTAGAGCGTGATGTTTCCGTAGTCGGATTTTAGGTTTTGGACTTATTTTTTATTTAAATTATTTTGGGGTATTTTTTTCTAAGAAATATATGTAGTGTCACTTTACAATTTATTTAGTTCAGGTTTTTTTTTAATAATTAGATATAGCATTATATATGGTATTCTAAAAGACTCCCTAGTTTTTCATATTCCTCGAAAAATCAAGCCATGAACATCCCCAACTTAAGTCACTATTTGAGTCATCAATGTTATTTTTTTGAGATATGACGCTCGCACGCACGCACACACGCACATATAAATAATTCTTGACTTTACACACCATATTGAAGAAGTGAGAACACTATATTGAATTGAAAGTGACGTCACACAGCTTATGACTAAGACGCTTATAACGATACATCATTTCTCAAATTAAAATACGTAAGTATTTGGTTCATATCATGATACGCAATTATATAATTATTAGGTCAGGAAAAAAAGTTCTTTCGTATTTCATAAATAAAAGGTTGCAGTAAAATCTGTTCGGTAGTGCCGTTTGCATCTGGCTAGTTTTGATACAAATGAATAGATAATAATAGTATAAACTAAAGCCTATTTCCTAGAAGGGTAGGCACATATTTCCATGTGGTACGATCTTTGCTTGTCCCTCTCGCCTCACTGACATCCATCAATATTTTCATACAAGCTCGTCGGTTTCGGATGCTTAAAATTCGGCCCTTTTTGATATGCCACCAATACGGTCTGCATACTTTCTAGGGCGACCTTTGCCGACCTTTCCATCACACACATTCGCTCTATAGATTTGTTTCGTCAGTCCACTTTCATTCGCCTCTCCAGATGCCAAACCACAGCAACACACCTCTTTCTACTCTAGTCACTATATCTACATAGCTGAAGAGCTGGGTATTGATCACAAAACAGTTCTGACCCATTTGAAAAAAGCTGAATATACAAAAAAAGCTCGATACGTAGATCCAACACGGGCTCACTGAAAGCAATCTAGTGAATCCCGTACTCATTTGCGATTCTCAATTGAATAGTAAAAAACCGAACCGTTTTTGAAAAGATTGATCACTGGTGATAAAAAATGGATTACCTACGACAATAACGTGCAAAAAACATCATGGTCAAACAGCAAAAAAGCTCCGCAGAGTATAGTGAAACCCGGATTAAGTCGCAATAAGTTGAAGCTATGTGTCTGGTGGGACTGGAAGGGCATTATTCATTATGAGCTAATACCGCTGAGCTAAATCATGAACTTGGATCTCTACTGCCGACAGCTGACGAGACTCGAGCAAGGGGTAGAGTAAAGACGGCCGGTATGATCAACAGAAAGGGTGCAGTTTTTCACTATGATAACGCCAAACCACACATATTTTTAGCCAAATATTGAGAGAATTTGGTCGGAAAGTGTTAATGCATCCACCATATAGAACTGATCTTGTACTCTCAGATTTTCACCTGGTCTTTTCAGGATTGTTTAGATAGTGTTAGGTTAACATCAAGAGAGGACTGTCGTAACTAATTGTCGCAGTTTCTTGATCAGAAATCTTTTTTCCCCAACCCAATATAATAGTATTATAATAAGAATATATCTTAATTAATATAATTGTTATAATAAGAATAATAACATTCAGATTTTTTAAGTCTTGACTTTATGTCCTCTAGAGGGCGCCATATTAAATTGAATATGACGCCACATCACGGAACGATAAAGATGCTTTTAACGATACCTCATTTGTTAAATTATTATAAATAGTTTAGAAGTTATGCGGGAACAGGTGAACATACACATATGACACACACATCTAGGCTCCTTTTTACTTCACCGTAGCCATAATTTTTGATACTAATATCAACTTAATATCTCCACACAAAAAGATTTTGACATACAAACAGATAGACAACGAACTAACCTCATAAGAGTTCCATTTGAGGTACGAAACCCTAAAAAGCGATATATTCAAGAAATTGTAGAATGTTACAGTCAAAAACTAAAAGATACAGAAACTAATGGCGTACGTAATTAAAATTGATAAAAAGAAATATTAACTGTTTTCTCTCACATTCAAATTTTTATTCCTATTTTTTATAATATTTTTATTTTTCACCGCTTTTGTCTGTAAGTCTGTTTGAAACGATTAAAGAAGTTAGTATTTCAAAGACGACATGATATTCGATTCTTTACAAACCAACATCCAATTCGGATTGCATACTTTTCTATCTAAAAGAAACATGCATGTGAAAATTATATATTTTTGCCAACACACTACGTAAACTGACGATTGAATATACAAATGTATTTTTTTTTTCATAAAAGCTGAGCAGTATTCAGACCTTTGAAAACTTGCCAAATTTGGTTTTGGAGAACGAACTGATATAAATTTATAACTTTGATGGGTATTCGAGTTTTCGACTATCATCTGACACTTGATATTTATAAGGGAGCCTATAGTTGTAAGCGCCCCCATCGCACTTGACCGACTTGTACTCTAAGTCTAGAGAGTCACTATCGATTTCGAAAGAATATTTCCGTATTTTTTTAAGGCCAGCAACAGGAAGGACATTCGATGCGCCTCCGCCCTTACAAACTTTCGGGAAGGTCCGCCGCAAACTTTATATTGCCTTCGTTAAAAATTTTCTGGCCGCGGACCGATTCCGTACAATGAATTTTTTATATTCACTTTCTTCGATTTCTTCCCGACTCCTGAAAAATATTTCAGTCCGTTGTTCGGAGGGTATACGGATAGACGCTTGCCGAATGCAGTTTTTCGACAATCATTGCTACCTGATTGTTGTTCTTTGTTTGACGTCCCCAAACGACTTCGCCGACGAGCCCCTCGTATCTCCGTTTAAGTGACCTCGGCAGACTCGTTTCCTCGGACCTTCGATTTCGTATTTGTAAGTGATGTTGTGTTGGCTGGTCGTACTGAGCCGAGCTTTCGGGTTTCACTACTCATTAATGTTTGTGTATTCTTATAATAAAAGTTGAGAAAAATAAAATCGTAATACGATCGTAATCGTAATACATGTATCTAGATACATGAAATTTACTCCAGATGCAAATTCTTGCGTCCTATTTGGCTGTAATATTTAATATATTTTGTAACAGATACATTCTAACTAATTTTATATTTGAAATTATTAAATAATATCATAGGAACACTCGCAACACCTCTGCATTTTTTCTAAATCTTGAAACAATGAATTCAAATTTGACTGCGAAATACCGAATCTAAAACTCATGAACATAACTCGAGTCACCATGAATTTATAACGATGCTGAAACTCAACTGTCTTTTAGATCATGCAAAAACATATATATCTACATAAATAAAAACAAATTGCCACACGAATGGAAGAGCATCACTTGAGATAAGCTTGACTGATTCGGTTGATTCCTTTTTTGTCGTGTTACTAATTGTTAGGACAAGGTTTGTATGAAAGAAAACAATTATTTGTATCTGTCCCTCTGACTGTTTGTCCGGAGTATCTTCGGAACGGCTATATCAATCACTATGCGACTTGCACTGGAAGGTAGAGGAGCTTACTGGACCACTTTTAAAGTACTTTTTATCGCGATATTTTTAGGGTTCCTGGATGAAAAAAAAACTTTAAAACTGGATAATTTATTGGAGTTTAATAGAAAATGGAACCGCAATCAAGATCAGGAACAAAATCGTAATTGGGATTAGATTGAGACGAAATCAACAACGAGGAGCGGCAACGGAATCATAAGCAGAATCGGAATTGCAAGCGGGACGGAAAGCAGAATCAAGAACGAGGCCAGGATCAGAAGAGAAAGCGCGACCAGAAGCGACATTAAGAACAGGATTACGGTCCAAAACGAGTGTGGGATCAAGTGTGACTGGGATCGGAATAAAAAACGAAATCGGGATTGAAATTGACATCCATTAATACAAAAAGAAAAACAATTCATTCTACTTCCATGCTGGCGAATTTTTGGGGCATTTACTATACGGGCAAGTCACCTACAAAAAAGTACAGAACCAGGCCAGGTAGTGCTATTTATAAAGATCAACGTGCCGACAATATAATCTTTAAATTAGATGAAGCTAATGCAGTTAAACAATATTTTTATTATTAATAACAATTTATAATTCGATATGTTTGATTGTGGACTGAGAATGGATGAGCTGTCTGTCAAATGCCTCGTGTACGCGGACAACCAAGTAATTGAATTGAATTATTATGACTTGCCGCAATCGTTGTTGTAATAAACAATGGAAACCACATTAACTTTTCACTTCACTTTATAAACAGTTGACAAAGCAGTTAGCGTGTAGGTTGTGTGCGGCCGCTGTCTCTCTTCTACTCGGACGCGTCGGCCGATGGAGTAAGAGAGATCGCTCGTTCCGCGCTCTCGCTCGCGCGCTCGGCTCAGGCGGAACGCGACAATAAGTCATGCTTTTTCATGCGTGCAGTCGGCATTCATCGATTTATAAGACGTTATCACGTTAAAAGGGCGAAATTTTAAGCATCCGATATCGACGAGCTAGCATGAAAAGATTAGTGAAGCATGAAAAGATTAGGTATTAGTAAAGCAAGAGAGATATACAACCATCGTAACATGTGGAATTCTATAATCTCTGTCTACCCTTCTGGGAAATAGGCGTGAGTTTATATTATCATTATAATAATTCGATAATATAACGCATATGTTCGAAGTTTTTTTTATGTTCCGTCCTGTCTCATTAGCGCGAGTCGATATGGATTTTTCACCAGGAAACCATATCCATCAACGTCCATTAGCGTTCATTTTCACATCGATTTCTCCCATTTCGCTTCACAACATTCCCCCTCCTCATAATAAATCTACCAAATCGTCGACTACGCGGTAATGGCGAAGTTTTCAAAAACAAACTCGAGGAAAATGAACGCAGCCGAGAACACACGAATCATGGCGTTTGGCACATTGTATAGCTACTTAGTTGGGAGACAGTCGGGGATAAAATATAGAAAACAGTGGATAAATTTGGTCGAGATATTTTGTCACGTTAGAATCGCTCCACTATTGAATGATGAGAACAATTCGAAAGTTTTATTAGTATAAAATATGAACAAAAAATTATATTAAAAAAATAGGAAAAAAAATATGAGGAATAGACAAAATCAGAATTAAAAATCTTTTTAACTCATATCGAAGGGCCTGGACAGTGAACGTTAGCCCGGTACGAATCGGGGACTGCTAATGACAGTTACCACAAATGTGATCGCCGACGGTTTGCGGTGCTTTCGGAAGGGTGGAGCGAGTGACTTAATTTGATTCGAGTTAAAAACTCGTCACTCGATTCGCCCGCGGTGAGGGCTCCAACTCCACTCAAACTTCGCTCAAAGTCACGGCCCTTCAGAGGCTCGCTTATTTGTAGGCCTAAAAATATGCCTTCCTGTACCTTAGTCTAATTGACCCTAATGAATAAGTTTTATTCTTCGATTTGACAAAAACCTTTCATTAAGCCGAGTTTGAAATATGGAGAAGGGACGTATACATTTTCAGCAGAGACCAACTCTGTAAAGTTAAAACGACATATTTTAACGACATAACAATATTGACGGAGTCGTCTTAAATTACAGAATTGGTCTGATGGATTTACAAACAGCTGAGAAGAAACCTTTAAGCTGTTCTTCTAAATGTGTTTTATGTACTCTGGTATCCAACTCATATATAGGTTTTGACAGATGCGTGCGTGTAATCGTAATAATTAATATAAATATTTTTTGCGTATATATGAAATAAGCAAACGTAATGAAAAGGAAAATGTATATATTTTTTCATATCGCCTGCATTGAAAATGCCTAGTTTCATGCCTGTTGAGCCAACAGAGACTAGTCGATTTCAGACCACCAATGCGACCGTCGCTGGGCAGCAATTGATCAATTCCTGCCCGTTGAACGAAGTTGCAGATTTATTTTCAATCCTGTCACAGTATCTTTTATTTATTTCATGCCTTTATTCAATTGTCATTCTAACCGTCGAAATCGAAAGTTCTTGAATTGTAATTTTTGATTTTCTCAATAAATTTACATAATAAAATGGTATTTTCGCTATTTGTCTGAAATAATCTAGTTCTTTTCGGCTCCAGACAATGAAACTAGCATTTTCAATACAGTTGATATGAAAAATATAGTGTGTGACGCGGGATGAAAAACAATTTCAGACCAAGTGATGTCAGCCCTCGCTTCGCTCGGGCAGCCAACTTCACTCTGGTCTGAAATCGTTTTGCTTCATCCCTAGTCACACAATATACTATAATATAGGGGCCATCCATAAATTACGTCACACGTTTGCGGTCAACGAAATGTAACAATGCGCGACAAGGAGCAGGTCGAAAGCTTTATGACGTCAAATGCGAAATACCGAAAAATATTGCGTCAAATCCGCAGTAGAATTAAACCTTTACGCCAATGCACCCATATGAGGACATCATTAAGTTTATTATCCAAAGCAACACTCAGGAATACAGTAGTGTCAACAAGCTCCAATTCCTCTTACTAAAATAGTACCAGATCCATTTCTCACATACGGAAGTGAGATTTCTCACAATTTATTTTTTCCTATTAAGACGCCAATTGATTACTGTAGACCATTTTTTTAATTTTTGAGATAGTAATATTCACATCGTCATAATAAAGTGGATGTCTTTCAACTTTGAATAATATAAAGGTATCATCCGCAAACCGTACTATCTCATGATTATCCTTACAAGGCTAAGTGAGTGATTAATACAACTAAAAACGGATCCAGACGACGTCATGTCTTGAAATCGACCTTCTGAACCCTATCAATCAAATACGATGCCAGAAGTTCGAGTGCACAGCCCGTAACTCCACAATGATGTAGCTTCCTGATCAGTGCTTCGTGATTTACACCGTCAAACGCCTTAGAGAGGTCGCAAAACACCTTCATCGCATCCCGCGTATCCTCCCAGGCTTCAAAAATTTTTACAACAAGCTCAACACCAGCGTCCATTGTTGAGCGACCCCGTATGAAACCGAACTGTTTTTTGCATATTAGATCATTACTAAAAAATGTAGTAGAAGTTCATTTAGGATAAACTTTTTAAAAATTTTTTTTAATACTGGCACTACAGATATACACTTAAGGTTAGTGGGGTTCGATTTACTACCGTCTTTGAATATGAGAATAACTTTGCTTTGTTTCGTCAGACCAGGAAACACGCCATCATCCAGACATTTATCAACGACAAGTGTCGAATGTGGTGCGATACAATCAATAATGTAGTTTACAATTTTAAATGACAGACCTTGGATATAAGCAGTATTTTTCATATCCAACGATGTAAATGCCTTAATAATGTCTTCCAAATTTACGTATTTAAATTCTAAATTAATGTTGATAGGAGGAGTATTCTCCTTTAATAGGGATTTAGCAAGAGCGGGACGTGAATTGAAAGAATTGGTGGTCGTAATTGGAATGCCAGTAAAAAATGTTTAAGATTTTGGCACCTATTACGTTTTTTTTAGAATTTTATCATTTCTCTTAAGTTGATAGTCAAGAACGCGACCTTTAATTTTACCAATTTCGTTCTTTATGACACACCAAATTATTTTATTTGAATTTTGCTATTCTTTATTTTACTATTAATTTAATACGTTTCAGCTGCAATATAAACAAGTTTAAAAGTTTTTGAATTAATTTTAACTCAGCAAATCTCTCGTTTTTATTATACGTTCTTCCATCATAAAGGTCATACAATCTTTTCCTACTTTTATGTATTCCCACTGTTGGCCAATCACTGAACGATAATGACTTACTTAATTTAATAATTCTTGTTTAAGAAATTACTTGTTTAAATAATTACACGAAATCATGGCAAAAGTAAGTCGAATTTTTACAAATCACACATTTGAAAACTTTTTCGATGTGCGAAAGTTGTGAAAAAATCCTTAAGTAATTACCGAGTACATCGTATAGATAACCTCGCATAAAGTCACTTGCGCATTATACTATGAATTAACTGCAACTTTCGCGTCCGACTAAATTCAAGGAATCCTAAAAACAATAACAAAATAATCAATTTTTTTTATCCCCTTCTTTAAATTTGTTAATCAAGTTTTCACACAAATATTGTAAAGTGGCAAGATAAAACAATAAACACGCTGTATACAGAAATATCGATTAAGATATAATATATACAGCCGTTATGGAGTATAGAAACGTTCAGACAGGTAAGCTGACGAAGTTCTAAATATAGCTATTAAATTTGTTACATTTGAAATAACGTATTTCGCTTAGATATTTTTTATTATAAACGTTAACAATAATAACATGGTGAAATGTTAAACTATAGCTACCGTGTCCACTTATCGAAAGCCTTATTTACACCTATTTATGCCTAAATCGACCGATTTAGGCATAAATAAGGCTTTTAATAAAATTCAGGCAAAGGTTGGGTTTATGGCGACGAAAGTTGTTAACGATAGAAGTTTTGCCTCGGCCGAGAACAAACGTCACGAACTTCTCCGATACGTAGTTAACTCCGGAACGGGAAATCGATTTTCTGTTCACACAAAACAAAACGCCCGCACGCCGGCGGCTATAAAGTTTAGCCAAAGCCGTGAATACAACAACTCGTTCATAAATCTTCAGCCAACAACATCGACGGGAAATGAGAGGCGTGTCGTGCGTTTGCGCCGGGAAAATTAATCACGTACACGTTCACAGCCTCCCCGAAAAGGCTCTCTCGAAACCGTTCGAATCAAAGACCGCGTCCTGCTTTTTCTTCACGTATCCAAGCATTCGAGCCGCATGCACTCTTTCTTCGGACCCCGGCTCCGTGTCCGCAGGCGGTCGCGTTCTCGACCGGCCGTACCGTTCCAAGTCCCCACATCACCGACGGGTATTGCATTCGGTGTCGTGCGCCGCTCTCGACCGAGGCGGCCGGCAGTCGCCCGGCCGATATACATATATTCCAGAGGCAGTACAGCGATTTTATTCGCACGCCGCGCTCGTGGCCGCGCGTGCACGTAGCGCGCCGCGGCTGCGCGCCTTGTTGTATTTATTTATATCCTCTTCCGTTTTCATTTCGCGCACGTGATTCCACGCCGGCGGTGTCTTTATATTTAGAGGGGGGCGAAGGGAAGGCGCAGAGGGTAGGGGGGCATGCGGACGCGACGTTACTATGAATCGTGGTTAGGTGACCGACACACTAGCGAATTTATGTGACTTTTTTTCCATTCGTCAGTATAACACCGTATACGCTCCGAACGATAACTTGATTGTCATCTAAGTGATAATAGACTTTGTACTTTAAGTAATATCTCTTGATCATCTACAAGAATCATTTTCTTCCTTTGTGCGATATTCATTTGCCGTGGATATGCAAGTACCTGTATAATATTAACGTTTGATGGTGTAATGTGAGCCACGACAAATTCATAAGCAGTTGGTTGGTTAGTTTGTACATCTTTGAATCGTAAAAGTCCCCGACCAACGACTAATATGTGTTAGTTACCTCATAAATCATTTCTGTATAACATTTAAGAATTCTATGGTGCAGATAATTTTTTTAACTCAACGTACAAGCTGACATTTTTTTATATGTGTATGATTTCTTAAAATAACACAGTTCGTTTAATCATCTGATGTAGGTACTGGTATAACTATTAATGTTTTGTATAGCTTGGTATATTAAACATTTCTATAAAAATAATCTACGCTCATGAAATAATTTTTAAAATACCACGATATTTTAGACAGTGTACACAAATATATATATATATATATATATATATATATATATATATATATATATATATATTATATTATATATATATATATAATAAATTAATATTTTCTATAAACTTTAAAGTGTAAACTATAAACTAATTTAATCATGTTCAGAAATCGTGTATCAATTTAGATTTACTGTCTCTTTTTTCTGTTTTAAACTGTAATTTTATAAATCAATCTATAATTACATTAAAATTGATGTCTTTATATAAACGCAATAAAAATTATATTGAAGAATTTTGTGTACGAAATTAAACACGGAAATTCATAATTCGACACTTGTTTGCAACATGCACTAACATGCAGCGTAAAACCCACCACTGACTTTCAAACCTTTTTTTTCCACTACAAGTCCAAAAATTAAATATTGATTCGACAGGATTGACAGAAAGGGAATATTTGAGCAAGTGTTAATATTTTGTTTATCTTAATCCACCAAATAATTAATAGTAATTATTTGGTGGATTTGATCTGACACGACAAATACGTAAAGATTATATAGATAATCTTTACGTATTTGTCGTGTCAGATCAGCACATCCTCAAAGAACCGTAACCGTATATTAAGGTGTCAAAAGCTTTACAACCACTAACAGATATGCCCCGAACCACCTCGCATGATATACGCCCATGCTATCACCAGTATGGGCACATATCATGCATTATATACTATATTCGCCATATTCTATATTAACTACATTAACATTTAAACATCACAAAACAAACGCAAACAACATAAACACTTTATCGACCGTTGCGGCACGTATTTCATTCCACGGGGCAAGCAGCGACCTGATACAAAAAAAAAAAACAGACGCAAATTAGTCTGGAACAGGAACAAACGACACGGTAACTTTTAACGGCCGGCGTCGGCTAACAACATTTGATTAATAATCGAATCTACCGCACGCCAGTCGCGAGTCATATGAACGCCGTGAACAAATTACAGCAGGAGATACGTAATCGAGAACAGACAATGCTGATTAGTTTCAATTAACTTGACGCGTGTATGACAGTCTGCTGGGATATAACTCGACTGTCATGTCCTATAGAAAACGTGACGTATTTTTATTTAAGCATTATACAGGTAGTAAGATACTTATTTAGTATATTTGTAATAATACTTGCGGCTAACCTCGTATAAACCAGGGTTGAATGATAACAGAACAAGGCGTCAGACGGTGACATCATATTTCGCGGTATAAATAAATAATTACTCTTCTATCGTTCTCCATGTCGTCGTCAATCCTGATGACGGTGTCCCGTTTCTGGACCGCGTTGCAGTTTCGATAGCGTTCCGCTATCGGTTTCGTTTCCGATGCTTCTTTTTCATCGATTCAATTCCAATCCCCTTCCGGCATCAGTGCAGATCTAAGTCCCTCTTTGTCGCTATTCTTAACAAATACTTTTAATACCAGTCTACTAAATACAAAAGGTAAATAATTTAATTTATTGTCAAATAGACGAAGAAAATAACGAATATACAAAAAAAAACATATTTTACATTTAAAAATTCCACTCCATTTAAAAATTCCATATTTCCAGAGTAGAGGACTCCCAGTATTAATTTTGTAAAATAGTATTATAATATACGCTCAGTAAAAACAGATTTATTTGAAATGAATCTTCCGCAAGTAGAATAAAAAATACAAACATAAAATACATATAATCACATTGGGGAACGTATTCCTCTCTAGTGTACATAGGCCTTTACACGAAAAAAAATTATTCACGTTTGTACGTGGGAATAAAAATGTCACAAATTGCCCCAAATACGACACGTTTTATCGTAACTCCATAACTTTGGTCGGCTTAAGTAATTTACTGTAAAGAAATATTACGGGCGAAAGCCAAAGGAAACGGCAGGCGTAAGGCGACGTATTGAATATGAATTACGTTTGGAAATTGGAATATCTCTTTTTGCATGGCGTCACGGGTATTCATATAGATATCTCTTTGTCTATACAAACTCCATTTTTCCTCTTTGGTATCATTCAAGGCTTACCTCGAAAATTTTTTTTACACACGCACTATGTTCGTGCAATTTCGCTATCGATAGTTGACATATTGAATTTTCACTACGACGTGCTCCGTTAAGGCGAGAGCCAAAAGAAATTTTTAAGAACGCATAGTGCGGCCTACTGCACGCGAAGGGGCACGGCCTCGGTCGAGCGTCAATCGGTCTGACGTGTGATGGAGCGAGAGATGCGGGGGATTCTCCGCGCTGCAGCTGCACAAAATTAAATGATAGAAAAAAGAAAATAAAAAACAATGAAAAAACAGAAAAACGTTTATGCGTCGAATGATTGCATATCAAATAAAAAAAAGTGAAGTGTCGCGGGACACCCGCTCGGAACAAAGTCCCTTTAGGACATATTAAGGTCGGGGAAAAAGGTTTTTCATATTTTATAAGTAAAAAATTGTAGTAAAGTCTCTTTGGTTGTGCTGTTTGCATCTGCTTAGTTTTGATACCATTAAATAGAGAATATTTAAAAAAATTAAAAGTGAAAACGTTGTCTTGTCATTTTCGAATTGTTTTTCTGTCCATCAAAATGAGTGTATCTAACGTAAAAATTCGTATATTTTTGAGTTTCATTACAAAAAAGGAAAAAAACGACACAAGCCGCGAAAAAAAATTGTTACGTTTATGAACCTACTGCAGTGTCGGTTAGAGTATCATGAAACTGGTTCGAGCGTTTCCAGGTCCGTAATTTTGACGTCAAGATGAATCTCGCTCTGGTCGACCTGTTACGAATGAAGTCGATGCCATTTTGGAAAAAGTATAGCAAGATCGGCATATTAGTTCTTACGACATAGCTGAAGAGCTGAGAATGAACTACAAAAGAGTTTTGATCGATTTGTAAAAAGTTGGATATACAAAAAAGCTCTATACTAGAGTCTATACACGAGCTCACTGAAAGAAATCTAATGAATCGTGTACTCATTTTCGATTCTCTATTGAAACGTAGTGGAACCGAACCATTATGGAGAATATCAATCATCAAAATAAGGATATCCTAGGACAAGAACGTGCGAAAAAGATTTCGGTCAAAAAGCAAGCAAACTCCACAGACTATAGCGAAACCCGGATTAACTCGCAGTGAGTTGATGCTACGTGTATGGCGGGATTGGAAGGACATTATTCATTATGAGCATTTGCCGTCGGACAAGATCATCGATTTGGATATCTACTGCCAACATCTGATGAGACTCACGCAACAAATAGAGAAAAGCGGCCGGACTCAATCAACAGAAAGGGTGTGGATTTACATCATGATAATGCCAGACTACACACATTTTTGGCCACTAAGCAAATATTGTGAGAATTTGGTTGGGAAGTGTTAATGCATCGACTTTGATGACCTGACCTTGCATTCTCAAATTTTCACCTGCTCCGATCTCTTCAGAATTCTTTAACATAAAAAGCGTACTGTCAAAACTCTTTGTCGCAGTTTTTTGATAAAGCCCCAAAATTTCTACAGCAATGGGAATAAGTCACTACCTACAAAATGGTATACATAATAATATAAACTCACATCTATTTCTTAGAAGGGTAGGCAGAGACTATAAATTTCCACATGGTACGATCTTTGCATACTTTTCTCGCCTCACTGACATCCATCAATTTTTCTTGGAAAATCTTCGGTTTCGGGAGCTTAAAATTTGGCCCTTTTTTAATATGCCACCAGTACGATCTGCATAGGATTCTCTAGAGCGACCCTTGCCGACCTTTCCATCACATACATTCTTTCTATAGATTTGTTTTGTCATTCTACTTTCATTCATCGCTACAGATAGCACGCCACACGCACATGCCACGCAAACCTGCGCCCACACGCACACGCCTGCCACACTGGAAATATATACTTTATAATTAAATATAAAATATGATGAAAACTATTTTGAATTTAATATTTAAAATATGAAAAACTTTCTGACCATATGTTCATGTATTAAATAAAAGCACAATGAAATAATTTAATACAAAAAAAAAACGAAGGTATGATACTTAAATTATAATTATACTTTGTAAAAGTTAAAAAAATTAAACATGAATCGTTATTATGGAAAAATGCAACAACAAAAAGCAAACATCACTCGGTGTATCGAACTCTTATCCACGCAAGTACGCACCCGACGCTACCGAGCTTGGGCGATCTGAGAACAACTGTCGAACGATTGACGGCGTAAAAACACGCCTACCCCCAACTCTGAGATGCTGAATCGCGTCGACACTTTTTCAGCCCGAGCCTGATCGCCAGGCGTTCGGGGTGTGATTTGAGGGAATGAGGAACTTGATGTCAAAATACTAGTTTCAAGTAATACTAGAAACGCAAAGCTGTACTAGCAAGCAGGTACAAATTAAGATTTAATACAACGACAGGAGATATTCCATTTTTTTCTTTCGAAGACTCGTTTCGAGAAAAGATTGATGTCTCATCGTGCCTTTCTATTTCAAAATTATGTACAGTCAGGCATTATTCAGAATTATATTTCGAATTTACGAAAATGAAATGAAAATTACTTATTTTGTTTTTAGTCACACAATCACAGCAGTATTTACCGAGAGATGTTTATTCTCGTCCGGTAGAAATTTTCCGAACAAACTCTTAAGAGTCGTTTAAAAGTCACGCTATAATATAGGTGTGATATAATTTATCGCACGGAGCATAATTTTGACGCGCGGCGCACAGCCGACGACGGGACGGCCGGGCGGCGGACGGCTGACAGATCGACGCCAGACGTCGGCGTTGCCCGGCCCGAGACGCGCTCGAGTGATGGATCGCACGCGCAACAGCTGTGGCCTCGTCGTGCTGTACACAGTTTTGAGAATGTTATCGCATCGTTTTTGGGATAATATACACACTCACTGTCATATATATTTGAAGAGTATTGGACGTATTCAATGTAATGTATGCTGTAGCAGTTTCGACGGGTATATTCAGACAATACGGCGTAAAATCATGACGGTAGTGCGAAAATCTTGACCTAAAATATTTATAATGTGATATTTTGAAAGTTCTTCTAAAGTATACATGTCTATATATAATATAATACGTGATTGAAACAAATAGTTGAATAAATACCACCTGGATGCTGAGAAGCGAGTACTTTTTGACCCGTCAGACTCCGGTTGCAGGAATGGTAATTAAAATGTATGATTTCTGTTGAGAAAAGAAGTATAAAGGTAAGTTTCGGCCAGACTAAGATCGTGACGTTTGAAAGCTAAAGTAATTAATAGTAGAAGGTAAGAGAGTTAAACAATCGAAGCTTAAACACGATAAGGATACTGAAGGGAAAATAAACATGGAAAAAAATGAAAAAGGTTTTGCTTCTATTACTAGAAATAGTGTATTAACGTCAAACATATTTGGTTATCTACAGTAAGATTTTAATCGTTCGTTTCAGCTACTGAACGTCTGAATATTAGTCCCCTTTTTAGATTTTCATGACGTAACGTCCTAGACTACTCGTAACCGACAGTGGTCTTCGACCTTCAGTTGATACTAGACCCACCTAGTAGGGTGTCGCACCACGCTGCGAAGTGCGTCCAATTTGCGGTCGCCGCTCGAAAACCTTTCATCCCCAAGAGTTATTCATTCTATGAGCAATACGGTCCGTCCATTGCCATTTCGGCTTCCTGATTGGGCGCGCCTTGTCGATTAGCCTGTACGGATTTTCACAAGTTATCTCCCAGTAGGACTCTGAGTATAGCTTCTTACCACGACATAAAGCGTTTTATTGTTCAACGAGGTCTATTGTATGTATCTACTTTATATCTAGACTTGCAGGGAGCCGTGACGCATAACTCGAACAAAACAGTTTTTTGATCAAATTCAAAGCCCGCCTCGTATCAATATTTTATTACTACCTAAGCCACTACCTTCATAACGTATCAATACGGCATGCAAAAGTATCAATACGGCCAAGTATATGAGTGAAAAGAGAATATGCAGTCTATCATTATCTTTTTAACAGTTCCAAGTAGAATTACATACTTCTACATACACACTTTTGCCTCTACAATCACGCGACTAATATCGAAGCTTACATCGCATACGCATATAACCGTGCTGGCATTCACGCCATGGCTTTAAGAGGCTTTAAGCTCATTCTTTTTATTTCTAGTTTTCTTGTATGTAAAATAAGTAACAAGGTGTTTTCAAACTGAAGGTTATGGGCTTATAACAGGCTTTGGTGCAGTCACCAGTTTTTCAAAAATATTGTCGCTGACATACTCTATTGAATTTTGTAATTTAGTGATTATTATCGCACCTAATAAAGTCATGAATTAAAAAGTATATTAGGAGTACAAATTAGTTTCCACCGTTTCTCGTCAATAAAATAATATTTATTGTGAAAAAACGGTAATTTAATTTTAATCGAAGTATTGTCCATGACTCGCGACTACTTTATTCCATCTTTCAGGCAGCTTTCCGGATTCCAAGTCCGAAAACTCCTTATCTTTTGAGGTTATCCACGAATCAATAATTTTTGGTATCTTTACGACGTGAACCGCAGCTCTGACAAAAAATAACCCGAACAGATGATGAGTCGAACGGCGCAATGTCTGGTGAATGGCGGGTGGGATAGTACTTCCCAGTCAAGTGTTTTCATATAGTTTTCACCGGAACCGCTACGCGGACGAGCATTATCACGTAGAAAATAATTTTGTCGAATGTCTGGAGTAGTATTGAGGCAATTTTCCTTCAGAGTTCGGCTCAATCTCATCAATTCTGTTCGGTATAGAGTTCCAGTGATTGTTTCGCTTGGATTAAGCAACACGTAATACACCACACCCAGCTGATCCCAGCAAATACACAGCATGAGTTTTTTCCATAAGTACTCTGTTTTGCTGTGTATGTGTATGTTGACGCGTGGCCGGGTTAGTCCCCATGATTTTCTTCTATTTGGATTATCATAGTGTATCCATTTTTCATCACCAGTGACGATTCGATGTAAAAAAAAATATTTGTACCTAGCTAACAGCATTTCACTCATGCATAATCGGCGTTCAACATCTCTCGGCTTTAATTCGTATGGAACCCGATTACCTTGTTTATGTATAGAGTGCCAAGAAACATTTATTTTATGTTATTCAACGACCAAACTAAGTAGCGGCTTATACCTACACTATAAATTTCATGAATAATGTAAGTCTTGTAGTTTTTGAATAATTAATTTGACATACGGACGGGCGGACAGACGGACAGACATGACGAAACTATAAGGATTCCTTCCATTTTTGCCATTTTGGCTCGGAACCGGAAGACGATAATAGAAAATAGGTAAAAGTTTCGAGAGACCGTGGACCGCTGTTATAAACACGTTATTTAAGTGACATAATTGCAGTTTATATTTTAGCGCTCGCCGAATTAACAAACGCAGTGCCACAAGTCTGGTGTTAAAACAATTTGTAATTTACATATTATAATAATAAAACTCACTGTGAACTTAGCATTAGTTAAATACATATAATTTTTCGAACCGTGCATACAAAATGAATAAGAATTTATTCTTAAGTATATGTATATAAATAAGCGAATCTGTCCTGACAATAAATAACCGAATAGATCTCCTTGTTAATGTAAAAATGTATACGAGATTTCTTCACAAAATTTTCAATATTCAGTATTACAAGTTGACATTCGCTTTAGAACTGGCAAATCATCTTTAACTCGTACCTTGTCCTAAGTAACTTTTTTTTTGTTATAACCTTAAAGTGAGAGCGTTTCCAATACCGATGCTATCCAGCAACAAAATACGACCGTCCGTTTGTCGAAAGATCTCCTATTGTGGGGACTACTCAACCGATACTATCATAATATACAGACACGTGCAAGAGAAAAATCTTGAGTGACGGCGTTGACTCGACACAAGTGACTATTGAAATTCATGGCGCGCTACCCATCGCGCTAGCCGGTCGCCTCGACACTTCAGACTAGTCACGTGTCCACACGGTTATCAAAGCCGAAAACGTTTCGTGCACGCGGCCGCCGGGTGCTGCAGGCGATGGAGCTAAATCAGAGCCCTCACACGGCTCGAGCTGTGAGCTCGCGAGAAGTGTAGATAGGAGCAACGGTATTCCCACGCTGATATCAGACGCGAGTAAACAGACAAACGTTAGAAAATCTCGTCGGATTATTTGTACCGGCCTAATCGGGAACTTGATAACATTACGAACCGGTATCGCAAAACTGTGCCGCCTTTAAATATTTATTAACAAAAAATATATATAGTCCTTAAGTGCGCATGTAGTCCAGCAGAATCGTAATCATGATTTCAAAATGATGGCCCTCTATTAGCGAATATAGCGAATTAAAAAAAAAAAATCAATGCTGAAGATTAATGATAAAAATATAGTCTGTAAGACAAAGTCGACCTACATACCTAAATATTCTTATATATATATATATATATATATATATATATATATATTAATTACTCTATAAGACTACTATTACAAGACCTTTTTTATTCTGCAAAATATCGAAAGGAAACCATAAGGTCAAATCGGACACAACAAACAAAAACCATTATTGCTACTAATGACAGTAACTTGCTGTTACTTATAACAATAATATAATGTCCTGTTATCCGCTACTTTATTGTTCACATTTTCTACATTGTATTAGACAATATAATTCAGAAAATGTGAATATTAAAAATCATTGTCGGCGCGCAAACTTGATTCACTTGACAGCTATTTCGTAAGGAACAATATGATAAATGTATTCCCTTAATAAAAATAATTGGATGTTTGCTACAAAATCTGATTATTTTTTCTCACAAAATATACTCATTTTAATAAATTCAGTACGGGGACCAAATCGCTTCTCCCTTTCTTCGTATTCATATTGAAATTCACCACATTCGCCGGAATACAAAAACGGCCGCTTTTTGAGTGAATTAGAAAAATAATTAAAAAATCCATCCGGCGACACAAGCGCTGCGGTCGTTTAGCTGAAAAAAAAAAACAATAAATCCCACTCGCCTGAAAAACGAAAGCGCTCGCTGTCTTTAAAAATGTCCTTGCGTGAAAATTGCCGTGCCGCAGTTTCGAGAATATAATCATACAAGAATATATATTATATTCTCGATATATACATATATATATATATATATATATATATATATATATATATATATATATATATATATATAATAGATTAAGGGATATATATGTTAATTGGGGTTATTATAGTCAAACTTAGAATCATCCGAAAGGTCTTGACTTGGATTTGTACCTATCCACAGTTCCATCAGTTTTTTGATGAAAGCCAATTTTCAATTTAACACACGACACACATAGCGCCTACTAGTAGCTAGTTGGTTACTAAATTATTTATTAATAGGAAAAGTATTATTTCTAGATATATCGCATTTTATTACTATTACAATAAAGTAAAACCAATAGATTACGCCAGCAATAAAAAAGAACGAATGCGATATAAATGCAAAAATAGACAAAAAAAATACCAAACAAGTACAAATGGGACTCATACCCGAAAGATTCCGTACATACTTTTAATGTTTTTATTTTTCATTTTTTTTAATATAAATTTTTGGAAATCTTACATTTTCGTAGCATAAATAACAGTATTTTTATAGCGTTGATTAAGAAGCTTGGTTTTTTTTTCAGAGCTGCAAAAAAAACCGGAGATGTATTTGATGATGATTTCAACTCGGTATTTCCACACGCACCTGAGAAAAAGATCTTGACAGACCTACAGACGGACAACGAAGGTTTCCTTTTCCTTTTTAGGTACGTAACCCTAAAAATGAAAAATATGCGGAAAATAGAAAACATCCAAGGTGGAAATCGGGCTCTCCTTTCAGGATCCCGTACCGACACAGGAGAGGAAGCGAAATTGTAGAAATGAGTATCACGTCACTCCTTGTACGTTTGGAAAATTTGATTTAAATAGAATGTTTGGCATAAATGTTTAGGTCACAATGGTAGATACTCGTGATACTAAAGTCCACGTGGTTGCAAAACGGACCAGTTATTAGACTGTCACCAGAAGCTGAAAAATGCGGGTATGTTAAAAACTTCAATGATTTCAGGTTAGTTACTATAAAACTATATTATTCCGTTTATTGATTTACAACGTTGCAAAATACTCATCAACGACCCACACAACAGAACATGGATAAGAATCCTCCATTTTATGCATAGAGCTGTCTCATATTATTTTAAATTCATACCAAAATTGCTGGCATACATAAATTACAGTGAGGAATCTTGAGACGGTTGCGATTGAAATGACCAGTAAATTTTTTACGAATGTTTGGAAACGTCTACTAAGTTGCGATCTTTTACATATTTTGCTCCGTACAACAAACACAAATCAGTTGCGAGTCGGTAACAACATAAAATACCGTATACCGTAAATATATGTCATGCAACAATTTTCCACCACCGTATGCGACTACCCTACCACTTCCGCTTCGCCACAGTTACGGAAGATCTGTCTCTTTCGATTATGATTGAATTACGATTCCGTCTCGATTTCAAATCCAACTACAATGCCCATTACGTTACAGGTCAAATTCTGGATCAATCAAACAAACGAGACTCTCAACTCCAAAACTGATCCGGCTTCGTTCCAAACCCTTCGAACCAACCTTGAAACTATATTTGACAGGAACAAAACCATCCTAGAGATCATTTGAATATTCACAACAAACAAGCCACATAAACCAAATCTTCACATTCTTAGCAATAATAAAAGTTTAGTTGTGATCTCACTCTTTACAGAATAGTGCATTATTCGAGGTCAAAATGACCTATGTCACTCTCGGCTCGTCAACTTTCTCAGGGCAAAATAATTATTACACTAAATGCATAAATACTACTACGTTTTGAAATAGACTTAAAAATATAAAAATCGTTCTTCCTAACCTCGTTACAGGTTTCTGTCACATATAGATTTTGTCCTGAAACAGCATTAAAAAAACGGTGCAATACATAATCAAATTAAACAGTTCGCCTAGATCCCAGGATATTATCACGGATGATCGATGCATATTCAAAACGACAGCTAACGGCCGTACCGCCCTCCCAGCCATTCATAAATAACTGCAATGTTGCAGCCATGTCTTTGGTATCCTTATTTCAGTCGTGCAAATGGCAAAGAGTTCTGCTTTGATATTCATCAGTCAGATATGACTGCTGCTGATGCTGAATCATCTGCGACGTTTGTTCCGATTGCATGACAGTGGATGCAAACGGCGTCTTGCGTTTCATAAATACAGACATGACGCTTTTAGACGTGAGCGAGTCGTTTATTTTGATCGTTAAAAATATGCTTGTACGTTAGTAATTCGTGTTTGAGCATTTAATTAAATGTTGAAATGTTTGCTCTAATATGTTAACAATAATGAAGCAATAATGTATCACTAACAACCACGAAAAGAATATGACGTTCTTTTAAATGAAATGAAAACAAAGGAGTTTTTCCACACCACCACACAATACGTTTGTTTTATATATTTATTAAAAAAAATTGGGTGCGCGATATTGCCATGGAGCGCGCAGTGAAGTTATACTTCTTTGGCATCGTAAAAACAGGCCAAACTCGATGGGTTTGCATCGTTTTAAACACTGGAACGCTTGCCAAAAATAGTTCCTCCTTCGGCCCACACCTCCCTGGGTTTTAATCGCAAAGCGCTAATCACAAATTTTGTAAAATAGACTGAAATGTTGATATCTATCATATTAATGTTTTTTTATTATCAATTAGATTCTAATTACATATTAAATAGTCACATTATCACAGACTTAATATTCTAAGGGAACATAATTGGAGGTTGCACAACCTGTGCTGTAATTACATCACTCATTTTCAGTGAACATGCAATATAATAATATTCACTATTTTATTACGAAAACCACATAACTTTTTCGTAGCACTATTCAAGACTTGAAAATAATTATATTCCCTGACACTAAACATACTTATTTTTACTAAAACAGATACAAAGCCGAGGCGTCAAAACGCCCCATTTTAGATTTCTTGCACTTTCCGTCAAACATTTACGCCTAGCTGCAAATTTGGTGAGCAAATTTAAATTATCTAAACATATGTTTTTTTTATTTTCGTTGGTTTGTGAGGAATTATAATGTAATTATTGTATAATTTTATCATTAAGTTTTGTCATAGTGATTTATTTCGATATTTTACTATATATATATACAAGGTGATATACATAAACATGATTATCACCTTGAAATAAAATAATTATATCACAATATATTGCATATAAATATACACTTACAAAAATATATCTTTTTGCTAAATCCATACAAACATACACTTACTATATATATAGTAAAATGATTATATCAAAATACATTTTTGTCTTTGTTAATTTTTCCTAAATGTTGCCATTTATTAAATTAATGATTATGAACTATTAATGTAAATTATTAGTGAATTTTACTTCATATATATAGTAACTGTATATATATATATAAAAGAATATATATATATTTGAAATGTATATTATATATCAATATATTATGATATAAATTTTATTATGATATACGATATATATATATATCCTATATATATATATATCTTCACCCTTCGGAGAAGAAATGAAGCAAACATGTACAATTTAAAAAATTATTTTCATTAAAATAAGGAATAAAAAGTAATAAAATATAAAACAATAAAAAGCTTATTCCTATTTTTTTTAAACTTATACTGTGTAATATAATAATAAAATTTATTCCTAAGGATTATATTGCACTTTACATATAAATTACATTATTTATAATACAATTCTTTAGTAAATTTATAGCTGATATCTCAGTAATTCTATACATATTTTTATGGGCAAAATATTACAATCATTACTATAAAATTCAAATATGTCATAATATTGTTAAAATAAAATATTTAAAATTACCCCTTCAAGCAGTTTGAAGAAGGAAAAAAAGAGCAAATTCGATTATAGATGTTTTTGAATTCAATTATTATTCAATCACATTCCAATATAAAGCTATTACGAGAAATGAAATATGTTTCAGAATACAATTTAAATTATAATGAAGATAAAAAAAAAGTAAAAATTCATAAATATATAGAAGCCAGAGAGAAAGCCTCAAAATCTGAAATAATTCAAATCGAACAGTCCTAAGCCTAAAAAACATTAAAATCTGAAATAATCCACTAAGCCGAACATGACTGATAAAAGTATAAATATGTAGGAATTTTACAAAGTGTCAACCTAACCACTTTGATACAGGTACAGTTGTACATATAACTGTATTTACATGTTTAGATTTTGCAAAATAGTTTGTAATTTCAAAGTGAAAATATAAGAAAACATATCCACCAAACAGGTTGGCAAAATTTCAGGTAAAAGCAATAATATTCATATAGGCATATTCAAACAGCACATATTAGCCTAAAATATCCCAATGTTGATATACCGTCGCTAGTACTGAAGTATATTCCATATGACAAGAAAATTAAAAAATGGTCTTTGGCCTTCGTTTGACAATCTGATACCGAAATTGTCTATTTGTTATAAATTTCATTCACGCGAAGATGTTTTAGTACTTATTTCAAAAACATATTTTGAAAATTCTTAGTCGTCATGGATTTTATGGATTTTCTTTGCAAAATTTATTTTCTGTGGATGTCGTCACTTTTAGATGACTATTGTCAGGAAGGAAATATAGCAAATATATCATATATAAATAAACATATAAAATAAATAAAGGATATGGATGTGTTCAAAAGAGTCTACCTTGCACAAACCAAACTTCGAAAGGGTTTCAAATAAATGAATTATGTGAAAGCTACGCAAACACCTTTAAAATTAGTCTGACATAATAATCGACACTCGTATTCCCTTACAAAGTCTCTCGAACATGATATTACATATCCCGCTATCAAAATTCTTTCATTCATTCTATCATACTCTAGTGCAGTTTATCCAAAATTGTTTACTGTAGTTTCGAAGAGTATCATTCCTTAGAAGTCAATGGGGTCGGTTCAGTAAGTTCATTTCGTCAATTTTGTCGACCTAGCCCATGTCCTCGTTTAGGCTTGTCTCGTTTTAGTCTATGTGGAGTAGAGTTTCTACTGAATGATACTCAAGGAAACAATCGTTTTCAAGACGCATAATCCGACTTAGCATACAGAACACTGGATTACCGTCCGACTTCTTATGGCATATTTTAGTAAACACATCTGGCAACACAAGTATCTCCACGAATAGGCATATGGTTTTAGTCCTGTCCAGTCGTAATTCTGATCGCGATATCAGACTGCGAACCGCTGCGGGGCATGTACCGCATCTTCAACGATACTGCAATCTGATATCGAAACTCTCTGTGCGTAATTATGTTCTTTTCGTCATATCTTTTGTTATAAATATACTTGTACAAAATATAAGCGTTATGCACACATGTGTTCAATAACCTTTTGAACATCTTTATATACCATTTTAAACCCCTCTTTCTTTCCATTGGGTACATGGAGGCTTTTGATCTTTAGATCAATGCCCCCATAGTTGTATTACAGTCTTTTTACACATATGGGCTTCTCACATTCCTCGCCAGCACTTGTTCCCGTGTAGGTGCTGTTGTCGTGGAAGGTGCTAATCATCGATAAGATTTTGCATCCTGCCAACACCATTACATCGCCGGTGGCAAGCAATGATCGTGCCCTTTCACAGTTTTTCTTCATCTCTTTTACATCTTCTGGTATATTTTTCCGAGTGAGGCGTTCTGTGCCCAGACAGTCAAAGCCTCGACATTTGAGGTATCGTGCCAACGCTGGACTATTATAATAATTGTCCATCGTGACACAATGTCCTTGTTCAAGACCTTCTAGTAAATTTAAAACTATTTTGTAGTTTTCCCGGTCAGGGCCTTTGTCATAATGTTAGGATTAGGGGCAGTGTCAGAAATAGCAGGAGGGTTAGACATTAGTTTTTTACTTTTGTGTCTATGCTTTAATCCCCTACTTTTGACCCTGCCCCTCCCGGCCTCAGCTCTTTCATCACAATCGTCGACATTTTCTTCGTTGTTATTTTTTTTTCCTCACCTGAGGTGGTAGCTCCTCATCGTCTGATAAATTCTGCTGAATCTCCTTTTTGGCGGAAGTGACAAGATATTCGGCATCATCGTCATCCGAAAATTCTGAATCATCATAACTACTTCCACTTTCAGGATCCAAAAGCGCTTCTGTTGGTGATGAGACACGGAAAGTCCTAGAAGAACTCGGCATGTCTTCATCAGCAGAAACGTGGACATCAGGAAAAGTTATCACTTGATGAGTACTCGCTGGTTGAATGTAGAAAGAGAAATGGCGCAACGAGGTTTGATACCTGTGACATAATGTCATGCTCGGTATCTTCTATTTCAATGACGTAAAGAATTTCTCTGGCTTCAAGTTTATTTATACCCAGCTCCATCAGCAATTTCTTGGTGCCCGTGCATTCTTCCACATTCGTCGACACCCCATTCGGAATCAGCCTGCGCCTGATTCTTCGGCTGATTGAAGTCCGGCACACTAAAACAATACATATTAAGATGATTCATTTTAAGCGATGATTTTTTCACTCCGCAGTAAAATTTCATTTTATATGCTAAAAAAACCTGTTAAAGAAGAACTCTTTAATTTTTAAGTACTCCAATTTCTAAAACTTCCCATTTTAAATAGACGTAAACTTGTATTTTTATCTTTTAAATTTATATAGTTCAGTGGCATTTCATGGTATGACCGCCCACAGTCAGGATTTTATTTTTAGAAAAGTGCATATTGCGGCATAATCGTAAATTGACGAGGTGGTATGGGTTACTAAACTTAAGTCTTTTATAAAATTTTAGTTTTTCTGTAATTATTTTATAAATAACGAGGCCTACGAAAAATGTTAATGACAAAATTGTAGAAAATTTAATTTTCTAAAAACGTCCTCTACTTCAACGCGATGTATTAGCTTAAAAGATATTCAGCATTTAAAAGAATAATTTGCTAAATTTTGATAAAATAGCTAGATTTTTGTCTTATAAATCACAGAAAAGTTATTTAATCGTAAGAAATTAAATTTTCTATTCAAAATTATTTCTTCATCGCATCAATTTCACCAAATGGGTTTTATTTCACTTCGATAAATTATATTATATATATATATATATATATATATATATATATATATTATAATAATATAGTATTTACGATTGGATAAAAACTAAAATTTTAATTAATTATTAGTAAAAGTATAATTACGCGTTTTCGCAAATCGATATCGACATCGGTATTTTGGGTGCCGGCTTCTCAAAATGTCATACGCAGAAGAACAAGCAACAGGCCTCCTGAAACATGTGATTGTAATGTACGCATGGTTAAAATAGATGCAAAACTTCTAAAACAGTCACAAACACTAGTTTTGTACGTACCAACCGTTTTGGGACGTTTGAATTGTGGTGATGATGTGGAGGATGACGGAGATGGCTGCGCCGACGAACGATCTGGGATCGCTGGCGAAGGGTTTGCGCAGGACCTGGAGATCGCAGTGATTGGTCCGATTCGCTCAGCGCCAAGTCCACAATATGTCGTGAACGCAGGGACGTTGACCATTTTGTTTTATGGTACTAGTCCGAAATTTATAAAATTGTATTATATATTTGAAAAACAATATTTGTAATGTGACCTAAAAATAGAACAAAATAAAATTCATTAAACATAGTATGTAAATATTTATATTAAAAAAGATTTGCAATGTGATAGAGTTTGAAAAAAAATCCTCATAAATACTTTCCCAACATGAAAAAATCATATTTTAAAATTCATAAAACATGGTAAATACTTATATTCAAAATAAAAATAAATTAGCATTAACGTTTAAAAAATTCTTCATAAATACTTTCCCAACATAAAAATTCTCATATTTTCAAAATTAATAAAACTTGGTAAATATTTTATTCAAAATAAAAACAAATTAGCGATATGATAGTTTAGAAAAAATTCCTCGTAAATACTTTACCTACAAAAATTTCATATTTTCCAAGTTTATGGTAAATATTTATATACAAAATAAAAATAAATTTGCAATATAAATGAATTTGACAGAAATGCAATATAAACATTTTCCTTTTTTATCCTATTTGCATAGTTTGTAATAATATTCAATTAATCCTGAAATTTAATAATTCAAGTAATTCAATAATTCGAACAAAATCGTAAATTTTATATTTTCACTTTTGCTTGACTGTACTACGGTTGAAATTTGGAAAACATGTCTCCCTCACCGCTTACAACAGACGATTGCCGTTAGCAAATGTAACGGTTTTTGTACATATATGTAAATTCTCTACAATTTTGCACCGAGACAAAAGCTAATAGTCTACTTTGTCATTAGAAATCATTGAAATAAAATAATATATTGAAATAATATGTAAAATCAATAACTAAAATTGAACAATGGCGACCATGTTATACAACAAAGAATAAAGGATGAAAGTTTCGGGTTATTTTAGACATAAGTCTTTTCGAAAAACATTGTAATCTATGCTTAATATGATTCTCCAAACGTTTCTACGTATTTTAGTAGCTTATCCATAATTTCGTAGCAAAATCAGCACACAACAATTCACCGCAAAGTGAGATGACGTAGCGTATGGCATCACGTGGATTTAAAATATCGTTGTAAATTTTTTGACGCAAGTGACGAGAACAGTAAATATTTTCTGCTCCCTTATTTTTAAACTATAAGATTCAATTTCGTATAATATTGTAGTATAACCCAGAAATTTAAAAGTATTTTTCTTTTGTACCAAAAAGAGCGAATGCCGTTCTAGTGGGTGGCGCCTCAGTCGCAAATGCCACTATAATGGCATTGCGCGCTTGAGGGATGTCCGAAAATTCTATGGCCACCTTCAGTTCATCATCAGGCCTGGTTTACCATATGAGTATCAGCTTCGTCAAGACAGATCAAATGAGTAAACTCGATGGGGTTGCGTCGTTTAATTACGGAGTTCCTATGGCCACCTTCAGTTTCCATCATCAGACCCTGATTTACCATATGGTATCAAAGGGTACTCGTCAAGACGAATCAAATGAGGCCAAACTCGGTCATTCATTCAATGTCATCCGAAACTGGCTGGTTTTCAACCTGTTAATTTTGTGTCTACACTGTTACACAATTTTGTGTCACACTATTTACACAATTTTGTCCACCTGTTACTACAATTTGTGTTTACAAATCTTAAAATTTCACTCTCATCCTACATTTTTTAAACACTTGCCTAAGAAGTATAACTTCAAAAAATTGAAAAAAAGGTGAATACAGGACCTCGACAGGAGCCCTACTCGCGCTTCAGCCGATTTTTATCATTCCTTGATTTTTTGTTTCTGTAGTTTCTACACTATAGTCACACACAAATGGAAGCCTTTGAAGGTGGAGCAGACGGCTGAGAAAGCAGGAGGGGTTCACACAGACCACCTTCATGGGAACTCTAAAAAGATTAAAAGTGCTTCTTTAGAACATTTAGCACAGAGTAGAACGATAATATATATATCACGTACTCAGTTATGTCGTGTTTGAACACAACGCATGTTTGAATATCCAAGTGATTTTATATTAGTCGGTATTAGACGATCTAATGGACTTACTTTTCTCTATATAAGTCTCTATAAAAATAGTTTGACGTTCCGTCTTTTGATGCAGACTTACAACAAAAGGCTGGCAAACAAACTGTATTTTAATTAAGAATTATCCACATTAATGAGGCTTCTTCACAGATCTCTTCGATGCTGTAATTCCGAGATGTACATTTCTCATCGTATGCGATATCACTTCACACTAAACATTCGCCCTCGACATTGCGAAAGTATAATTTCAACAAAAACAGTGAAAAGTCCCACGACTCGAATCTAATATAACGAGGAAGTTATCTCTTATAACTTTGGAGTTTAGAATCATAATATTTGCGTCATATTCTTTTTAGGGTTCTGTGACAAATATAAATAAAACGGAACCCTTATACCTTGGTCCGTATTGATATATCACAGCCTCAACGACTCCTCCATTCCTTCGTTGATTCCGATGGAAACATTGCGACAGGTATCTTATTAAAGACACGATACCATTTTGTGAACTTGTAAAAAAATGCGGTAGCTTGCGAACATAAAATCAATATTAAATTTTTTCTTCGCCGCGCTCCATTTAATGGGACTGGGGTTTTTGGATAGATGTTTTGGATGGATGAGAGGTTTTCCAGTGCCTCTCTTATGTATATCGCGGTTTTATTAACTTACTCAATCACTAGTTTCGTATCGCCCTCACTCTAACTTTCAACCCATACGTTTTAAAATTCAAAAAAAATCACAATAATAAAGATTTATAATTGAATCCACGAAAATATTCTGAACACGATGATCTGTTTTTCAAAGTTTTTCCAAACATTTTCAGTTTCCAATAGTCACAAACTCATATGAGTACATTGCATAGGATATTCCTACAATAGATACCACACTTCCTGCCATCTAAATACATACCGGTGTCGATAAATTTTACAAAAATTCTTCAAATTTATCAAGTGATACATCCTTGATTTAAAATTTTCACAAAACGCGATTCCCAATTTCGCTTGGTCTATTTCGGCAGTACTACGGAACCCTGGTTGCGATTCCGACTCCATCTTGGCCGATATTTTAATTACATATTTCCTCTTGGCCCACTCGGATGAGGGCCAATCTCGTAATCAATTAATTAAGAGTAATAATGCAAAGCGATAGCGTTTGTTTAACTTTTCATTATTTTTTTTGTTTTGTTGTTTTGTTTTCGCGTAGTCATCGCCATGCCAGACGGCCGGCGTGAGTAGTGGCCAGTGTTGCGTGCACTTGACTTGTTATCGTTTTAATTAATACCGATGATGCTTAGTCAGCACTATTGCTGTACGAAGCGCTGTTGAGCATAAACGTCACTGCCCAGTAGTCTCCTCTCTGTGTAAAATCAGCATATTAAAATATTCTCATTTCATACTTATTGCGCATTTTAAAAACATAATTTCACTTCCCCCATTTCAAACAAGTTTAATTATGTTAATAAAAAAAATTATCGCGTACTTCGTAATTTTACAGTAAAATAAAGTTCATAATAGTACAACACAAAGAATTCCAGCTAGTCAAAATTCTGAAACCTTAATTTCCTTTATTTAAACACTAATAACTTATAAAATAAACAGTTTTTACTGTCTTTAAAGATTAACTAGGTTTTCTTCAAAATCTTTCTTTTTGAAATAAGTTATACTTGTTATAGAATTGCAAAGAAAAATTATATCAAAAAATTTATTATTTATGAAAACGTTACAAAGGTTTCGGAAGCATCTATACGTTCTCTTAATTCTACAAAATAACTTACATAATTAAACTGTAAAACATGCAAAAATTATAAAATATAATTTTTTAGTTAATTTCACGTTTTGCATTGTTTATAAGCGATATTAGATAACTAAACAATTTTAGACACTTCTCGATTTCTCTGATGAGAGACGAATGAGCTCTCTATGAATTTTCATTGAAATCAATAAAACAATTCTTTTAGAATTCCGTATAACCAATAATCCAAAATGTTTGAAGTCCACTGAGAATTGTAGAAGGACTTATTGCGATGATTTAATTACGGAACCTCTCTCCTGGCTTTTAACCCTCAACTGGCGCTCATTGATCGGTTTTGATTTTACAAGCTTTATGAGTTCTAAGATCCGGCTGCTAAATTAGTACATTAATAATTTTAGATTATCAAGAGTTAATTTTTAAGTACTTTTACAACTAGGAAAAGTCATTTTTTTCAGGTGCCAACTAAAATTGCCATATTATTATTAAAATATTATTAATGACTTTTAGATAAATATTCGTTTACATCTTAGAATAAAGCTTTACACCACTACAACAGTGTATTTAAAAGATCTGAACTTGGTTGCCGTCGATCCTTGTACCAACCTATACGCAGGTATAAACAGGTATAATTTTGTTTAAAAATTTTCGTTTATAATGTATATCATTCATTTATACCATTAAGCATTTTTCTGTATTTAATGACATAAAGCTGCCTATAAAAAAGCCTCGAGTCAAGGTTTCTTCCTTAGGCTTAAGTATGAAAAATAGGTAATGAAATTGAGTGAGTACGGTGCATTTTTCCGAATGTTTGAAGATTTCTAAGTTTGTTAGAATAAATAAAACTATAAAAATATTTAATTTTATCTGACTATGTAAAAGAAAATAAAAATAAAATGGATAAAATTTTAATAAAAATGAGGATATTTTGGTTGATCTGCTAGCAATTATAAAAAAAAGGTTAATATTAAATTTTGTTGTCTTTTTCCTCTTGCATGATGCCTCATTTTCGTTCTCATGTTCAGGAGATATGTTGAAAACTGATAGTCAACTTTAAACAATTGACGTCTCAAATTGACTCAGAAAATCTGACAAAAGTTGACATAGAAATAATTGATGGATTTTATTATATGTATCAAATAGGTTGCAACTCTCCACAAACATTTGGCAAACTCTGGTCATTTTGATGTCAAAACTGTGTTCAAAAAAAGCTAAAGAAGTTCATATCGTCTTTGATAGATATTTAAAATGTCTCAAAAGGTTTGAATAAAACAGGGAAGGTATTGACCTTATACGATTAATGGTCCTTTAAACAGGCTGAAATGATTTCTTAAAATCTTTAAAATTTTTGTTTCAAAAGAAGCTTTGGTTAAATTTTAGCTCAGCACTGGGAGGATGATTCACTTGTCTCAATATTAAAGATAAAAATTTTTTATTACTGTTGGAAAATGTTTTCATTATAGTTTAATGGGAAACAAAGTAGCAAAAAATAATGAGGGATGATTTGACGTGTGATCATTGAGGAAGCGGACACAAGGATTGTATATCATATAGTAAAGACCAGACATTCCAACATTCTCTAAAGCATCTGTATTGATATTCTGATAATTTAAGGTAATATACACCGATTTCCTACTAGAAATTTGGTTAGCAAACGGCGCATCCAAAAGACGTTAACAAAGATGAAATATGTATCAACTGTTTCGAAATTATCGAAAAATTAGGCCCAACTTTGTGTCATGCGCTTCCAATTTCATGCTTAGGAAGTGATTACTCTTTAACAAAGGAAAAGTTCGTCCCTTGAAAATTTTTCATTTTATGATTATTATTATTTTAATATTTAATGCAATTATTTTCTGAATAATATTTAATATTACTTATAAATTAAATATTATTTGTTAAATATTGATGCTTTATTCGTTTCATTTTAGAGCATTTGAATCATTTTATTACAAATTAGGTCATTGGTTGAACCTATTTATCGGAGCATGCGCAATGTGCAAAAAACACGTTCAGCTGGCATTTAGTATCCTTGTCTAACAAATTAACTCGCACTCCTCTCTGTCACTCTATTTTATAATATAGCATGTTTAGGGTGGAAACTTTGACTTGGGCTTTATATAGGCAGCTTTATGTCATTAAATACAGAAAAAAAATAAGCTTTAATGTGGTATAAATGAAATGAGTATTATAAACGAAATTTACAAACAAAATTATACCTGTTTATACCTGGGTGCGTATAGGTTTTTGGCTAAGCGATCGAAAAAGCAAGTTTTATGAATCTTTAAATACACTGTTATTGGTGGTGTAAGTTTTCATAAGATGTAAACGAATATTTATCTAAAAGTCAATTAATAATATTTTAATTAATAATACTGGCGGGCAATTTTAGTTGGCACCTGATGAAAAATGACTTTCCTAGTTGTAAAATACTTAAAATTAACTCTTGATAATCTTATAATCTAATTTTGTGAACCAATGTTGGTCGACCAGACTGTACATCAAACTTATTTGATGCGCTCCATGTGTTACGGTCTCGTCCGCAGTGAGATTATACATATTATGAATACCACTCCTCTCCTGATAAAACACGCGTTGCTCGGTCAATAAGTGAACTTATGTAAGAAACAACCACTCACGCAATGCGGCTTGATTACACACTGCCTTGCCACCACCACACAACAACCACACACACACACACACACACACACTGGCTGTCCTTTGCCAAAAACTTCGTTTAGTGGGCATAATGGCTAAGGTAGTATTTTTTACTAAAATAATTATTATTATTTTATTGATATATTGTACTATTTGATGTTTCATTGCAAAGAGTTTACTATCAATGTATTAATTTATATATTCATATTTATATTGTGGGTATTTATATTTATAAGTATTATATGATTTTATTTAAGTACATTTTATAAACTATATTTTTGTTTTCCCATCTTTTGCCAAACAAAAGATTTGCGGATCTGATACGTGAACATGCGACATACAAATTGCCATGGGAGAGCATTTTTTTTTCTAAATGAACTCCTGCAACTTTAAGTTTTGCCTATCCTTGAGCTTTATTAATTGTTATAGCAAATGCAGCTTTGAGGGAAACTGCATTCTTTTAAAATGAAATGCAAATCAGTCGGAATTATTGGAATATGGAATCAAAACATTTTCTCTTTTCATTCCAGTCATAATTGTAGCTTTTATAATGTTGAGCCACAGATGTGTGATTTGTAACTGCGTATCATAACATAACCTTGGCGTCCAAGATTTCATTAATAGGACTGGAACACCAACTTTCAGTCTCTGAACATGGAGGCCTCCTGATAACTCTAAAGAGTTGAGGGACTCTATAGGGTATGATGTGACTTGTTCAGTATCCATAACATTGTCAACTGATAGGTATTCGACAGCATTCCCTCTACATCTGACATGATTTGTTCATTTATTTGCTTAACAATCTCATTAGTCGGTGCCAAAATTGCCCTTCGCAAAGCCATTTCGTTGCCTATTTTTGTTGACATCAGGATAAACACTTTTTTAGATGATCTGTGCTATCGACAATTTGACAGAAATCATGAGACTCAGTGTGATCATATCGTTACTGTCAGATGGCATACAATCTTCTCCGATTTCTAAAGAGCTGCTGCATATTGCCTGATTGAGAATCATAATGAAGTTGTACTCGCATATTTGTAGTGAGAAAAACTTTTTAACGTGTACCCAATACAGATGCTTTCAAACAGGCATTTATTTCATCTGCCGGTGAACCCTTATTAATAAGCGGAATGGTGTTAAAGTTACCAGCTAAAAGTACCATCCCTCCCATGATCGCCGGTTGCCTTTGATATCCTTTGTGCGATCAAGCTTCGATCGCTCTTTTGTGGGACATGGTACATTCATCCCAAACCAAAGTTTACACTGCTGTAACATTCTTCCGCGTTCACTGCTTTTGCTAATGTTACATACTGGCATTTCCTCATGAGCTAGGTTTAATGGTAGTTTTAACAGTGAGTGCGCTGTTCTTCCCCACTAAATTAAAATATGTTTCAAGCTTCTAGATTTAATAATGACACGATACTTCTACATACCCCTCCCTCTGCCCCCTTTAATCCCTTACAACAATCTTGCGGTACCCATTACTCGGTTTGTCATAGCGTAGTGTATTATGGTATTATTTAAACAGTGTTTAGAATATGTATACACACAATAATATTTTCGGAAAGATTATGGTTACGAAAATTAAACTTATCGAGAACTATCTGTGAATGAAGGAACTTCTCAAGTTTAATTATTTCACTCTTTAACAATTATTTATTTAACCCTGTTGAACTGACGAAACATGGAGGAGGTTATCATGTTATTATACCATTAAATCAAATTTAATTTGAACATTAAATCGCGTTAGCAAATTTTAAATGAAAGTAAATGAAATGTAGGTACCAACTTAATAATCTTTTCGTTAAGTAGGTAAGTACTTATTTGCAGATCTGAATTCTTCCCTTAACTTGCCCTTGTGTGTTCTAGAGTGCCAATGACCCCCATGGGTCTGGATCTAAGAAAATTAGCTTTTATATCTTTAGGTGCCTTCCTCCATACCAGTTTTATAAAACTCCATAAAACGTTCTTCCACACAAACTTTAACCCCCATTAACCCTGGTGGTGAATTTAAAAAATATATATGTCTTTCCTCGGTTTCAGACTATCTGTGTACCAAATTTCATTTCAATCAGTTCAGTAGTTTAGGCGTGAAAGAGCGACAGATAGAGTTACTTTCGCATTTATAATATTGTAAGGATATTAGTAGGATTATGATATATTAATGAAACAATATTTTCTTTATCTGGGCATCAACCTACAAACATATCGGTATAGACCTCTGATTATACACGACAGAATCGCTTGTAGATGATTTTAGCTATTTATTTTTTTAATATCATAACAACCACTGTTTAAAAGAACCCTTATGAGATCTCCTCTGTTGTCCATCTATCTGTCTTTCTAATTTATCCAGATATGCTGGATTGGGTTAAGTCGAAAAATTGTTGAGTACTACATGTAGGTGAAATTCTCATGAATGTATGGATTATTGTAACTTGTAAAGTTAACAAAAATAGTTTAGATCATATTATAAAAGTACAAATATTAAAAACAAATTTTGCTTAGTCTTGACCTAGTCTTCAAACGAAGGCGGTAAATCTTTAATATATTGGTGTGCACAAACTTACGTTTGCAGTTGTTTTAGTTACTACAAATTGGGTTAAATTTAAAAGGCAGGGCAGATAAAATATTCATCGTACGGCACCCTCTCCACGCAGTTTAATACAAACTCGTTCGGTTGTCATTAACTCTCATAACCCCGCGAAGCAAAACAACGAAGACTGCTAGTATTTTATGTATAATACGTTTTAAATATACTAAATCGAATACATCAGTATTTTAATTTAATCGCTCTCCTCAATATCAGGCGAGTGTCGTCAAACTTCGGCTCCTGACGAAACAAGCAAAAAACTTTTACTCGAGGGACGACCTCCTCACCCTCCACCCTCGCTAACCCTGTCAAGCTTGCTAGCGTTGTTCCAGTGGGATTTGTACATAGCCATAGTATAAGGATGAAAATTTGAGGTGTTTGTACTTCAATAAAAATAAAGGTTAAAGGTACGTTTCACGAAAACAAAGTGTATTTTTATGACGGGCGCCGACGGCATCGCTGACTTCACGTCGTACGCTTAAAACCGCGTAAACCGTGTGTTTTTCATCGGCACGCTGCTGAGGCACAATATGAAATCGTTTTGTTTCATATCGTAAAGTTCCCAGTTTAAGTTATCCACGTCGGCGGTGCAGCGGGCGATTCTGTCAGCTTTAAAGCATTCAGTCGGTGTTATTATGACGTCAAAATTGCGTCAAAACGAGAAGGGTCGCCATGCGGCGCGCCCTCAGTCTCAGTGACGTCATAATAATACCGATGAATTGTTTATTTTATTACAAAACGAACAAGCAGATCACCAGAGTATAGGTGACCATGGGTGAGTATAGGATACCACCGCCCATGGGCATACATCAGAGGACTCACCAATCCATACGTTCTCTTGGGTAGGAATAGGATATGCGATGCAGAAGAGAGGTGAAAGAAGGATAGTGGACCATCGGAACTCACACTCACCGATCGAAATGCAATAGCGGAATAGCATCACCCTATCACTAGGTAAACTGTAAAAAAATACAAGACCGGTCTGGGTCGCTGGCCGCTCGTTACCGCCGCATGCGGCGACAAAGTGCGGATATATTTGAGGACGCGAGTCGCAACGATAGTGCTCAGGGTAGAGATATGCAAATGAGAGTTCGACCCGCCCGCTACCCGATATAAAGCGCGTCCGCGACGAGACAGGGGATTAAGTGTTCGACGTGAAACGATTCAGCCTCGATTTTTATTCGAAAACGTCACACAGCGAGCCGGCAAGAGAAAGACTCGAATCGGGGTGGCCGCCCGTCAATTACATCGGGTTGTTGGGGCGGAAGTTTTGCCGCTTGTTTGCTGTTTGCCCGTTGGAATAATATTCTTTTAACTGCCGCTCGCCGTCGACCGTCAGCGCCGACGAAAAATCCGTCCATGGACAACATTTAAAAATATATGCAGTTGTTCTGCCAAGTGTCCATAAAACATATACGGTTTTTATTAGGATCGAGACCCGCGAAGGTCTCAGTATCGGGAATATGTAATGTGTATTTGTGACTTCGATACAACAATTGCTACTGATTCGGCTACATTGTCCGATTGAGGTATTACCTACGGTCTTCTCAGTTTCACGGAGCGAACGGTTCAATTTGACTCATCAAATTGTGAACGCGCTGGTCGATTCGCTCGCGGTAAAATTCGAAAACGTACCTGATATAATTTGGTTGCATGATTTGGTTGGTGTTTTGTGTTGCAGTGACGACACATATTCCATCCTTGTTGTTATCATTGCCTTAATCTTTCCCACATTGCGCCTCCTTACCCTACATAATCCACCACCAATTCGCAACGGAGTAGTTCTCGCGAACTCCGCGCCCGTGCTGCTCCAATGATTATTAAACGCGTAAGAGAAAAGGCGGTGGCCACGAAGGATAACGAAGTACTACAGGCGAGTCCTTTCTATTTGCTATCCTTTTGGGTGTGTCATTATTGTGGAACAAAATTTTCCAACCAGCGCAATATGGAAAGATGTAAGCAATGATAATAACAAAGATGGAATATGAGTCATCATTGCAACACAAACACCAACCAAAATTGCGGCGCAACCATCCATCCGCTCGCCGCACCATAATTAAAGTTTTATATTTATTACGTATATTTTCCTTTTACATCATCACGACAGAGGTGCACTTAACAACGCGTGCAACTCGCAAACCGCAGGACAAGAACTAAATGCATATTATTGTTCGATTTGTTTACCGATGAATGCACAGAGACCCTGTTGCCATATCCGCGTAGCGTATCCACGTAGCCGGCCCAGACAAGCGCGGCCGCTGCTATCGGCGGTGGAAGAATTCAAGACGTATTACGCTTATTTATACAAATCATTAACGTTAGAATAGTGACTGAGACGAACGTCGCTGTATTGCTTCGTATTACTAATGAACAGTGAAATGTTCCCGTCAATCGAAAAAATTGCAGTTTTAAATAAAATAAAATACGGGCGTTTCGAACCGTTTGTAGGTACTTAAGATTAATTTTAATGCCGCAAAAAATTGTCACATTCTTTTGGAGTCATTTCGAAGTTCCATGCCAACGTATGAGCTAATAAGAGGATATCAAGAGGACCCTGTTATTGGCTTAAGAGGCCGGCAAAGTACTGGTGACTCCTAAGGGGATGCCTGTGTCCATGGGTGACCACTTACTACGAGTGACTCGCATGCTCGTCAGCCCCATTAAAATGCCATAAAAATGATCAACTCATAGTTTATTAAATAATTATAGTCGACGATAACTTGGATGGTGAACTTTTTGTTTCAATAACTGGAAACTTCTATTTTAAACGGATAGTTTCTGATTATACATATAAATCAGGGCAGACCATGGGTTATAGGGTGACCTCTTTTCGGCGGCAGTTAATAGGTTCACAAAAGAATTGTCGGTTTATTAATAGGGAGGCCGTGTTTTTTGACCTCTGATAGAAATTAACGTAAACAACAAAGGCGTATTGATTATTAAATGTTATTTAAAATTCAAAATTTTATATATATTACACTTTTCCGCATTATATGAAGGATTTTTGAGATTCAACCGGCTATAAAATCAGAAACCTGACGTCACAGCCGCGCTCCACGATGGTCCCGTAGCGCCGCTCCCGTAAGAGTAAAAGGACATAGTGAATACCCTTCCTCGCTCGCTTGACGACGAGCGACAGTTCAACGGTCAATTCAATGTTCGGTATTACGTTCGGAAATGAATCGCTTAAAATCAGTAATATCGTCCGAAAATTAGTAAATGTCACTAAAACGATACTGATACTGGTGGCACAAGGCAGATTCTATTGAAGCGACTTCATATATTTTGTACATAAAAATTTCGTGTCACGGTGTTTGTCCGAAATGAATTCTTAAACTAGTGAACCGATTTTAATGAAATTTAGTGCACTTTGTACAGTTTGGTCCAAGTCGAGAGATAGGATAGTTTTATCCCTATAGGTGGCGCAGTTGTCGAGATATATATTATTTTTATTTTTCAACGAATTTTTTTCTTTATTCTGATTGCTCACCCAAAGATACATACAAACATGAATTTTAATTTATCTAGACCCCGTTAACAATATTTTTAACAATCCGTTATCGGATTGTTAAAAATATGTTCTAAATCGCACCACATTAAATTTAAATTCATTACTATCTTTTAAGACTCAAAATGGTAACTGTATCAGAATCGAAAATGAAATTGGGAATAGAATCGAAAGCCAGGACCGGGACCGAAAGTGAAAACGAGAGGTCAAAGTTGAGTGTGAGTCGGTATCAGAATCAAAGCCGGATCAGGATCGAAGCACAAAAAATGAAGAATTATTTGCCTTCGACTTCGTCCAAATTGGAATCGTGACTGGTAGCGGAATCAGAATTGAAAGTGGGACGGGGAACAGAATCGACAACGGGACCGGGATCAGAATCGAAAGCGAGATCGGGATTGAGATTAACATTGATAGTTGCAAGGATGAAGAAATCCATTCTATATTCATGCTGGTGGAACTGTAGACATTAACTAGAGAGGTAAACCACCCACAAGAGAGACTGAATGTCTTATATATATATATATATATATATATATATATATACGAGAGACCGCCATCGAAAACGTCACCGATAGCAGTGGATTTAATAAAGAGACAAACGCTGTGCAGAAGCGAAGCGCCGATGAACATCAATGCTAGATCCACGATACCTAGCCCCAGCTAGCTGGCGTGCGCGCACCGACGACGCCGGCGGCGAACACACGTTGGGCGCGTGACCCGGCCTAAGCGCGACGCGCTGGGCGGCGCGAGGCGCTGACGATTGTCGGGTTTACAAGTGGGAACGTTTGCTAATCTCCATCACTAGAATCGTTTACTTTCGCCGACCCGATCCGACGCTTTCGGGGCCGGCGCGGCGGCTGAACTGCGGCGGGCGCCGCGCAAATGACCCGACCTATTCAGACTTCCTGCACGGAACGAGCGGCCGGAGGCATCAGTTTGTACTCGTCGGTTTTAAATCTGTATGTTTACAGTTCGCAGATTTAGTATTTACTTCTAGTATAGTATAATTCGTTGGATGAATCAATTACTATTATATTCAGGTTGTTTTTATTAGACACTTTAAGTTTATGAGAACGATTTTGTTATAGAATAGAATCGTTGACAATTTACCTTTTAATTTTAAAATCGCTTTTATTTGAAAATATACTGTATATAGAAATTACTGTTTATTGTTATAAAAGCTTCATCACAAGAGGAAATATACTATCAAACGCACGGCGTAGGTCAAAACCAGCGTCTGCGAAATGTAAGACGCTTGGTATTGCCTCGTAACGTAATGGTCAGAACGAGATACTGGATATTGTGGACACGACCTTAATCCTTGGTCTCACTTTAGATGCTAAATTGCGTTAGAATTCTCACATTACCAGATTGGCGAAAAGGCTTAATTCTGCAGCGAATGCAGCGAAAAGAATTAGGCGACTTACAGATGAAAGCACCGCGAGACTAGTTTATTTTAGTCTTATTTTAGTTTCATGACCTATGTAGTTTTGTTACGGTCACGCAGCCGATATTAACACAATTTTCGTGCTGCAGAAGCGAGCTATTCGTGCTGTTTATAATTTGAGACCAATGATATATCTAAGAGAAAAATTTAAGGAAATGAATATTTTAACTTTAGCATCACAATACATATAAGAAAACCTGGTGTATGTCAAGGGAAATGTAGAATTGTTCCATAAAAGGAGCGACATCCATAATATTAACACTAGACATAAGAACGATCTTGCTGCTCATAAGACCCGTCTATGTAAATAAATCGTTTAAAGGGCAATGAATGCGCTTTTACAATAAGATGGCAGCTAAAATTTAAAATTTGCCATTTAATGAATTTAAACGTTCCGTTAAAAGAAAGTTATACGGCAAGGGCTATTTATTATACTGTGTTTGAATATGTTGATGAAAAAAACCCATGCGATTGAGCTGCTAGGCTATCAGGTTGCTTAAATTGTTACTAACTGTTGTATTAAATTATTAATCATTCAATATTTTGTATCGACGAGTAAATAAGAGCAAACCTTGAGTTTCTCGCCCATTCTTCTCTCGGTGAAACAGCATTTGGATGGGTGGTAATGTCAATGTCGAAAAACAATCGCTTTTCAATTGTAATTTCTATTACCTACGAAATAAGGCTACTTTTTTTGATTTGAATTGATTCATGCCAACGCGTTATCCCTGCGCAGCGCTACACGAACGGCGCAGGCCAAAACCAAGCGTCTCCTGGATTTTGAGACGTCTTTGTTTTACCAGTCTTACGCGCGAATAGATGTTTCACATAAAAAAGAAACAAATGGAATTATTCCGTTTTAAATTGCTTATTAAACACAGGGTGGGACAAAACAGTGACGTCATACTTCAGTAGTGCCTTATACAAGTGCTGGCTGGTATTGAATTCGCTTACAATTTCGATGTTTGTTAGCAAACTTTTTTAGTGTAGTCGCTTTTGTATAATTATAACAAAACATTAACCTTCATTGAAACGAGGCACGTTGCCCTCAGCTCGTCCTAACCCCAGTTGATGGAATTTTTTATTATTAGCTCTTCAAACCCATTAACTTTCAAACGTTTATATGACCACAGCGATCAACGAAAATATAAATATACTGGTTATATGTTATCGTTAACTTAACTAGAAACTCGTGACAGGCACGTGATCGTAAATCGTAAATTTCAGGAATTTATACAAGAAAAGATACTTAATAATGGTTTTATATTTAGTTTATACTCATTTATAACTAGTTAAATATAATAATCCGACTAGTACGAAATATCTGTGAACTGACCAAGTTATGTTAGAAATATTATATTCTAATATTTATAACAATCACCGTATGAGAGGTTGTGTGAAGAAAATATATTAGAGACGACTTTGGGAGATAGATATTAGAGCGTCAGCAAAGATAAAACAACCTAGAGCAGGCGCGCGTTTCGAAAGTTCCGTACTACAACACGATATATTGCATTCCCTAAAAGATATTTCTTATTATCCGTTAGATACGAGAACTTCAGCAAGTAAAGCCGGATTTTAGTTTAAAATTTGCGCTATCACGATCACACCAAATTACGATGCTTGGATGTATTAGGTCGGGGAAAAAGTAATTTCGTACTTTATAAGCGAAAAAAGTCAAATCTCTTTGATTGTGCTGTTCGTACCTGGCCAGTTTAATATCATTAAATAGATGACATTAAAAATAAATAAAAAGTAAAAACTGTGTCCAGCCATTTGTCTATTGTTTTTCTGTCCACCAAAATGAGTGAATCTGACGCGGAAATTCGATACGTTTTGAAGTTTTATTACAAAACAGAAAAATGCGACAAACCGCGAAATAAGTTTGTGTTGTTTATAGACCTAATTCAGTGTCGGTAAGAGTAGCACAAAATTGGTTCAAGCGTTTTCAGTCAAGTAATTTTGATGTCAAAGATAAACCTTGCTCTGGTCTATCTGTTACAGATAAAGCCGATGCCATTTTGGAAAAATTAGAACAAGGTCATCAAATTAGATCTTACGACATAGCTGAAGAGCTAAGGATTGACCACAGAACAGTTTTGGCCCATTTAAAAAAAAAGCTGGATATACAAAAAAGCTCGATACTAGGGTCCTATACGAGCTCACTGAAAAAAATATAATGAATCGTGTACTCATTTGCGATTCTCTATTGAGATATAATAGAGAGAACCGTTTTGAAAAGATTGATCAGTGGTGATGAAAAATATACATTTTACCTACGACAAGAACGTGCGCAAAAGATCATGGCCAAAAGGCTAGCAAACTTCACAGACTATAGTGAAACCCGGATTAACTCGAGCAATAAGTTGATGCTGTGTGTATGGTGGGATTAGAGGGGTATTTATTCATTGTAAACTTTTACCGCGGGGCAAAGCCATCAATCGGATCTTTACCGCCAACAGCTGATGAGACTCGAGCAAAGAGAAAAACTGTCAGAATTGATTAACAGAAAGGTGTGGTTTTCAGAATGATAACATCAGACTACATATTTAGCCATTCAGTAAATTTTCAACAATTTGGTTGGGAAGTGTTAATGCATCCACCATATAGCCCTGACTTTCCACCCTCAGATTTTCACCTGCTTCGGTCTCTTAAGAATTCTTTAGGTAGTGTTAGCTTAACATCAATAGGGACTATCCGACTACTTGTCGCAGGTTTTTAATCAAAGTCCCAAAATTTACACAGCAATGGGATTATGTCACTACACAAAATACAACACAACAAGTTGTTGAACAAAATGGCATATATATATTGAAATTAAATATTAATAAAATGTGATGAAAAATGATCTTGAATTTGTGTATAAAATGAGAAAAAACTCTTTCCCCGACCTTATATAACCATTTTTAGGATAGAGCAAGAATAATAATTAAAAAATGTATTACAGAAACACGTTTCTTAAAAGGGGGCCTATTTAATATTTTACTTTATGAGACAAGGTGGGTTTTTGTTGGTTACAAGGTCACGTTGACACCCTTTGCGTACGGCGCCCTAATAGAAATTTGCTACGTTTCGTTATTTGATTAAACAGAGGAACCGTTAAAAATATGTACATAAAATTTAAAAACTTATAACAATTAGTTACATAAAGATGTGAATAATAAAAAGAACGACATGTAACAAGGCCGGGTAATCAATTACGGTTTTGTATCGACGAGTACGGAACCCTACAGAAGTCATTTCATAAATGTCACGTAACTACTATAGATTATAAATATGACATAGACTACCTAGAACTGGATTCATGTCACGATAACAACTGTGTATCATTCTTTGTATACAGAGACCATTGTGGGAATATGTAAACACTTCCATCTATGGAGCACCTGTTATACGTGAAGGGTTGGAATACGTCAGATAACACGCATAACTATGATGACTACGACCTACGATCGATTATGGTCGAATGCGTGTAGCAGTTAAGTCGTGCGTTACGCGTATACACATGTATGTATGTAGAAGTAAAATATCAATCAGCGTTAGTGAACTTGTTCCGATAATCTAATTTTAATTACACTAGACGTTCCTAAGTTAGTTTCACATACATATGAATCACATAAAATGAATAAAACCGGCCAAGAGCATGTCGGACTATGAACGGTGTACGGTTCCAGTAGTCGTTAATACAAAATATGCAAGAAAGAGATGAATTTTCTATTAGTTTTATATTGTGAAATTTTTGGACAGTTAGGTGTATACTAACATTCTTATTTTGGTTGAAAGGGGTAAATAATAGGATTTGATAAATATTTGTATGGCAATCTTTTATATAAAAGTTCATATCAAATATATTTAATTACTATCAAATAATTTTTACTGTAATGCATTTACCTAAATAAATATTCTAATGTATTTACCTAAATACACATTCATGTAGGTATTAAATTTCAAGTGCGTTAAAACGCAATTAAAACCATAATCTCAAAGGTAAAAATATGATGTGAAAAATTCACTAGCAAAACTATCTTCAAGGCACACGTCCTTATGTTAAAAGCGTAATTTTCGGCAAGAACTCAAAAACGGTAATCGGACCGCGTTGAAATTAAGTTTTGAAGTATTTATTCATTCGCGTTTTTTCATATTTTTGAAGATACGATGTAAAAAGGGGGCAAAATTTATGCTACATTCAGAGCGATTATTTACGAAAATATTCATTTAACCAAAACCTTAAGTGTTTTGAAAATAACCGTCGAAATATGTGCAATACGTTGATATTTGGTCAAAAAATTTTTTTAGCTTCTGTCACATATATGGATTCCCCCCGCCCTAGAAATATTTATTTTTGTTATTAAAGTACCAAACTAAGTAGCGACTTATACAAAACACCTATGCTACAATTTTCATTATTACACGTCTTGTACTTTTTGAGTGAAATGCCTGTGACATACCGACGGACATAACGAAACTATAGGGGTTTCGTTTTTGTCAATTTGACTACAAAACCCTAAAATTGGACAATTCAAATGCTAAAAATTTTCGTCAGGGCTCGTGAAGTCATAAAACACATCCAGCTAATAACTCATTTAATTATACCTCACAAAATCTGGACTAACACAAAAAAATATTTATTTTTATGATTAGTACATTAAAAATATTATTGTTACGACAAATTATGTAGATCTAAAATCGACTTGGTATTTGAATACATGTAATTATATATAATATTGTATTAAGACCGAATAATGTTAGTAATTTTTGTCACAGAACATTTCAAAAACAACACCCATAACTGGCAGTTAGCGGTCTAGCACTACACTTGAGAAGAACCTCTCCCTTTCTCTCTCTCTCTATACATATATATATATATATATATATATATATATAGAGAGAGAGAAAGAAGAGAGATGCAGTGCGAGACTTTCTCACATAACATAATGTATGAAAAGGATAGCCAGAGAGACTAGCCTAGAGTAAAGGTTGCGTCATGAAAAAGCTGGCGGTCAAGTTTTAATTATGAAATGGTTTTACATAGATAAATGAGAATAATGTTTTATGATGTATATTGTCTTATGTAGAGAGGCCGATAATAATGCAGTTGATAATTTAAAACAATGCATGAAAAACGAATCGTAGAGGCAACAGAACGTTTCAAAATCTACAGAGACAGATCGTAAAAGTTTCAAAAGAATTTAAATTTCTTATTGTCTTCGAACTCCCAGCAAAATAAAAGAATCAAACACAGACGAATAACAGACATTAACACTTTAAGGGTGTTATAAAAGAATCATCCACGATTTCCACGTCACTGAAAAAGAATTGCCCTATAGCCAAATGAAGGAAGTTACAGGATGGCCTACATTTCCAAGGATCTGCAGCAAGTCTCACGAATTATAAAAAAAATTGGGTTTTTAAGTGAAAAAAAAACAGAAACCAATAGAAAAATTTTAATTGGGTAGTCACTCGATTTCAAAAACTTGAATATCTGAGGAAGATAAAAAAATATAGAGAAGAAGGAATACCTATCATCTATACTGACAAATCATACGTCAATAGTTCCCATGCATCTCACCATCCTTGGACAGACGGTTCCACCAAAGCCATTAAAAAGGCTCTATCTGAAGGTAGCCGCTTGGTCATAGTGGTGAAGTGGTGAAGCAGGTTTCGTGCCAAATGCTTTGCTGACATTCAAAGCCGGTACAAAAAGAGGCGAATACCACGACGACACGAATCCGGAGAATTACGAGCTGTGGCTCCGTACTAGCTGATGCCGAATTTACCACCAATTCAATAGTGGTAGTCGACAATGCATCGTACCACAAGAAACAACTCGATGCTGCACCAGCGTGCGGTACAAAGAAAGCAGACACGCAAACCTGACTAAGTCGAAAAAGGAATTGGTACGTTCTAAAGTACGCCGCAGTTGTAGAACTTGATAAAAATACAGAGAATTTAATATCGATGGTACATTAAACGAAGCAGGCCATTCTGGACTTCGTTTGCCCTCACATCACACGGACCTAAATCCTATAGAAATGGCCTGATACCAAATAAAGGGATATGTCGCCAGCAAAATATAAGTTGGAACCTTACACGGATAACTGACCAGATTAATAAAAATGAATTGAATGGGGTAACAGAATGGAGTGAATTATGCACTAAGGTCAAGGAAATAGAAGCAGATTATTGTAAAAGCGATCATATGGTCGACATGATGACAGAAATATTTATCATTCACGTAGAAGATGATGTTTCTGATGAAATAATGATGAAAGCTCAGGCAGCGGGCGTTAGTGACGACGATGAAATGACCACTAACACCAACACCGCGTCCTCGTCTGGTTAGATTAAACGTTGTTTGTTTAATCTAATTACATGTTTTGATTGCATTTAATGACATTCTACCTAATATATATTTTCAATGTATCTACCAATAACCAATATACTAAACTATACCAATAACCAATATACTACCAAAGTACAAAATTAAATAATAGTCCTAGTGCTTTCGTGCGCCGGTGTACCATATGCAGAAACACAGCCCCTCCATTTTCTTCCAGCATTCTTTATACATGACGCAACTTGTATCGTGCTAGGCCGACTGATAATGATGTCACGCGGGTCAAAAGTGGTCCGTACAGTATAACGCACGAAACTCTGCCGCTGTTGAAGTTGGTCAGGAAAGCGTTGCAATGACGTAAAATTGAATTCGGGGAGAAGAAGAAGGGTTGGAAAGTGTTAAACTTGAGCATTACATCATTCGCAGACAATTCAGAGCGGTAGAGTTTCGTGTGTCGTATACTGTACATTCTTTGTTGCTTTCCACCGAAAAATTTTAATGGCTCGTGTGAAACCACCTCAAGTATATCAGTGTTGTTAACCTTGCGCTTAAATATATAATTCTCTTTTTTTTTTGTTATTTTATAAACCTGCATTTTAATTGCGATTTTGAATTCATAATCGTTTTATTTTCACGACAAACGCACCGGCTTCAAAGTTGAAGCGGCGCCGGCGCAAAGGCCGACATTTAATTTTAATGATACTCCTTGTTTTTGTTTATGACAAAGATAAATATCGCACTTTACGACACGATACGGATATTAACAAATTAATCGATTAGCTTATAGGACCACCACTAAACCACTACCGAGCGGATATATCTTCAACTTTGTAATTCATTTTTATACCACAAACCTTCACAAATTTTGTTATAGCCAGAATTTCTCTGTCAATACTGTAGCTAGTCGTTAGACAGATGACTGAGAGCATGCCAAGTCCTAGGCGAAATGAGCGAGTGCACGCCAAGTTTATTTGCACGCACAATAATTTCCAGGGCTTCTCTCCCCTGTCAACTTCATCACTTACGCCCTTTTTATTTAGATACATAAAATAGGAACAGATCTTATTACATCTCCGCTAGAGTACTACTCATTATCTGTTGATCTAGAATCTTTATAGAGTACGACGCACGAAACTCTGCCGCTGTGAACTTAAGTCACGAAAGCGTCGCAATGGCGTAAAGAGGAACGCGGGGGAGAAGAAGGAAGGGTCGGGGAGCGTTGAACCTGCGCATTGCATCGTTCGCAGGCAATTCAAAGCGGCAGATTTTCGTGCATGGTTCCGTATTCTATGTAACTTTTATATAGCATTTTTATATAGGACAGTAGCAGACTTTTCTTTTTTTTTTATTTTCGTTGGCAGGAAACTCTTAACGATGATTTTCGAATATTTTTCAAAATTATTAAAATCAAAATTCCGTCTAAAACACTTCGATTTGAACGTCGATGCATATATCATTACGGCAATTTTTGGAAAACTTATTAGTTTCTAATAGGGGATATGAAAATAATAACTATGTAACAAAGTAAAATCAGTTTATTAATATTAATTAATAATATTAATCCGAAAACGTTTGTACTGTTTTGTACTTTTGATATCCTCCGTTTCCGATGTCAGCAAAGTAAGAAAAATTATCTCCCAAGCCCTTTTATGTAATGGTTGTATTTAGTACTTTTTTGTACATTGTGGATTAGAACTGGAAATTTGTTTGTTGGATCGTGGTATGTTCGACGCGTACGCACGTTTTAATTGACAAAATAAAATTAGGGAATCGTAAGCTCTCAATGAAAACGCACACATTTTACTCATTGCCTTTCTCTATCGAACATCTATTTCCTGGTCGATTATTTATGTTATATTCGGTAATAAGAACTAGCTCCCGGAAGAGACGAAGCAGAGGCCACCCTTCGGTGAGTACTCTAAAGCCAAATCAAAACAAATCAAAATATCTTTATTTCGTAAGTAATGGAATTACATTTGAAATAAGTAATTAATAATTCTTTTCAACACAACCATAACCCATTACAAATGCTGACTGACTATGAAAAAATGGGTAGAAAGTGAAGGGTTGCTCCTTTTTCCTCATGGACACAAAATTTTGAATGATGAATCAAATTAACACGACACTTACGCTTCAAACTCTCATTTGAAATAATCAACTGTTAAAGTTAAAAACTAGACACGTCAAAATATGTTGCTTTCACTTCACATATGGCAGTTGTCTAAGTTAGTCCTAAAGGTATTGCATTTGTGACATTAAATTAATGTCACAAATGTCAATTACTCTGAGATTACCCAAATTTTGACATATTTACTTTTTAACTTTAACAATTAGCAGTTAACTACATATTGTGAATGAAAGTTTGAAGCACACCGCTGTTAGGAATAGCATGAAACAATCTAAATTGTAGTTCGAGCTGATGACAAATTCTCTCTATATATATATATAACATTTATTTATATAAGACCATTAAATATTTGTCTTATTCGTAAAAAATTGATCGTTAATTTCTTTATTGACAAATAATTACAAGATTGATAACGAAAGAAATAGTTTATTTCAATAATGATCCACTATTTTAAAGCCCGAAAACAGGATAGTACAACTTTTCCTTGATGGGAAAAAATGAAGATATAACGTTTTTTTCGAAAGAGGCAATCCCATACATTTTACCTGTTTTACCAACTGATATCTTTATCCTTCCATAAACGTCTATATTTGTGGTTACAGTAAACGGACAACCGAGCTTGCTACGTCTTTCGAATTTGCTGTGGGAATACGATTTTTCACGGGATAAATTGCTAATATTCATATCTATTAAATAAATATACATAATAATATATAGATATTGTAGAGCGTAACTAAGGGTAATCTCCTTTAGGACCTTTGATAAAGTCCAGGGATTTCAGTATTTAAATAAAAGAAGTCTCAGGCTCTGAACCGTTTATTGTTCGGTTCTTCAATGTTCTCTCCTTACGAATCTTAATACGATCTCTCATCAAATTACTTATAAAAGGCCACTTTTCTGTCAATATCGAAGCTCGTACACTTGGGCATCAGCCCTCGTCTCCTTTCTATGTTTTTTCTGTCTACTCCTTGTTCACTCATTTGCGAAACCAAGCACGAAGGCCGGACGCCTCACAAGCCACCTGCACCTGGATCCGCTACTACTATATATGCACTACGTAATGTGCAAAATTTACCTGGTACCTGCGCTTACCTTAATAATGTCGCTTCTCTGTCAGGTAGTGCCACCTGTTGTTGAGACAGTTATGTCAAGCCTGATAATGTGATTGCGTCAAAATTTGACGGATGACACTATAAAGCAGAAATTACGAAAAAAAAAAAAATATTCGCGTTTTTCCAAGGAAGACACTTTTATACAACTATATATTTTTAAAAAAAGTATGAAATATCCTAGGAGTCGTTTGGACGTCCTATCCGACCGATTTTCTTTTCAAATGAAGATTATTAAGGGACAGATTTGTTGTCGAGCATTGAAAATCATCTAATTTTCACGCCTTCTCAAGGTTTCTCTCTCTATATCTCCGGTTCGAATTGAAGTACGGTGTTCATTTTGGTCTAAGAACACTCGCTGCAATGAGCTCTTTCATTTCGGCTTTTGTTCAATTTAATCAACTTTCAATTTTTCTGCACGTTCGTCATATGGTAGCATTATTTTTAAAATATATCATGAACACAATGCTCGTACACAGCACGGGTGCTTTGATAAACTTGAAAAACTTTAACGTTATTAAAATTCGAATTTTCAACGGAATCGCTAAGCCGTTACCAACGTATAAAGATAGCAACGAGATACCAACATATAAAGTTATATATTGGTATCGCGGTAACGGCTAATTTAAGATAACGGTAACGATATCTTATATTAGTACGAAACTTTAGTCAATCAGTAGTATTTTGTATTTGTATTATATATATAATTCTTCTGTACGTGTGTTGACAGTGAACTCCTAAACGGCTGAACCGATTTGAATGAATTTTCTTGTGTGTGTTCAAGTGGATTCGAGGATGGTTTGGATTCACAAATAAATATGATAGATGGCGCCGCTGTCGGTATGTCAAACGGCTGGACCGATTGGGATGAAATTTTCTATGTATATTCCAATGGGTCCCTAGATGATTCAAAACACAATTGGACCCGGTATGTAGCGCTGCTGTCGGCATATCGCTTAAAGCTTTTCCGGGCAGGACGTCTGCCGGAACAGCTAGTATATATGTATATACATAGAAACAAGAATTGCTTACTTACAGTAATAAGATTAGCGATCGTCAAGAGATTATTTTAGTTGATATCTAATTCCAAGACACACAAATATTTTTCACTTACATGTTATTTCTTTATATGCAGGTGCCGCGCGGGACATATCTACCTGTCTTTTTCCCACCATATCACATGCAAAAACAAATGACGCAGTCACATGTATTGGGCGGGTTGCATCCTCGTGGTATACTCCCATCAGGCCACGATTCCCATCGCTTAAAATATTTTCTACCTTTGCCTTAAAACCCGAAGATAACACCGGATCAAGTGTAACGTTTGGAAAATGAAAGATTTCGAGCAAAGCCGTGTCCGTTGCCAGTCGCATAAGCGAACGAGTGAACACCGGTGAGCGCATACAAAACGACACCACATGTATTATATGACATTTCAGTCGCCCGTCGGGCGTATAAAGCTACATTTCACAAAACGACAACGGCGGAGGTCACAATGACCCTTCAAATCTGTACGCCCATTGAGGAGGTCACGATTCGCCCGTAAAAATCGCTCATCGGTCGGCGGCGACGGCGCGGTTCGCTTTCAGACTCGAAAAGCACGCGACATTAAATTCATGAAAAATACTTGAAAGTATAGCGATTTCAAAGAAATTACCATTGTTTTCCCGTTAATCAGCAATTCTTTTTACTAATAGTTTTATGTATGAAAAAAGTAAATAATACATAATTTTTCTACTGCGCCGTTCATTCCTCTGTATCAATTATGGTTGCCAAACAAATAATTTAGATGAAATTAGTTAGTGCTATGAAAAAATATGACACAAACATACGTACGCACACATGCACGCACGCGAAAGAAAAAAGTAATTATCGAAAATCAAACTGTAAACAATAACTACCCGTTTTTTTTCGAAAACTTTATGAGTAAGCAATTCAATATGCACCACATTAACAACCAGCACATAGAGAATTCCAATTAAATATAGAGTTTGGAATTTGTTCGATTTCTCGTTATTGAATGACTGATGGTGAGCCTGCCATTGGAAAATTGACATTTTATTTTATAACCAAAGACAGCTGAAATTTGCAAAATTCAATTCAAAAAGAATATATAAAGTGGTAGAAAAGTAACTTTCTAGACTTGTTTCGATCAATTGTCTACTTTGTTGGGCACAAATCAAACTGATGGAAGTATGCGAAACTACATTATTTTACTAAGAATTAACATGAAAATACAAAATATCATACTTTGATACTGCTGATAGTATAATTTTTGCTATCAAATTCACAATAATGAAATGAACAAAAATACTGCTCGTCAATATATATCACGTTTAGTAATATTTAGAGAACATGTTTGTTTGTCTAATTAATATCAAACAACATAAAATAATAGAAATACAATACATGTCATTTTATTTATATAATTATCGAACAAAAGTATAGTATCACACAACAGTAAATAAAATAACAGAAGGTATAAACATCCTGTATCCACGTCTCATGTTACAGAATAATCTTAAATCATTCCATACTTATTCAAGCAAAAAAAAAAAACAATAAAACAAAATTACTTATTGAACAATGAGCCCCATCTCATGCCCAAATAGACATAAATGGCCCCTAAACAACATCCCCACATACAAAGCTTCAAGCCAACTGTACTCTGAGTAAAATAAATCATTGAGCTCTGGTTAAATATAGATAGTCAAAATAATAAGAAAAACTACTTGTGTCTATATACAGGAGGATGGAATAATTGCAGAATGCTTTAAAAATCTTTTGCATTTTCTTATTATAGTTAGCATTCGGGTTACTTTGAAGCATTGGTGCTCCACTTGAGATCGATTGGAGTACAATCTGATGATGATCATGCAAAGAAAGAATAAAGACCAGAGGTTTATAAGCACTCAACTGATAAGACGGTCATTTAGAACAAACACCATGTGAGGTTCTTAGTTTTAGAATTTGCAAAATTTCAATGCTATTTTCAATATTTTTTAATTTTATTTTAAGATCTCTAATCTAACACAGCTAACTGATTAATTGGGTGTCTGTGGTGATTTGGATTGTCTCTATTCTAGTGTGCATAACCATCATCAGATCGCATTATGATCAATCTCGGTGAAGAACCAATGTTTCAAAGTAACTTCAAACATATAAAAGAACCTAATGATTTATAAGCATTTTTTCAGTTTACTTCAGTGCAAAAATATGATAATTTTGTACTAAGCAATTTTATAGATAGTAAATATATATAATTCAAATAACGTTTATACAACTAAAATAGTTTCAAGTCAAATATTAGTTTTAAAAGTTGCTGATTAGGAATTCAAAATTTACTATATAGCCAATTTAACTTTGTTTATGGCTTTGCACCCACAAATACGAAATAAATTTTAAAGCTTCTTTATAGAAACTGTCCGAGTTTGACTCCCAATTTCACTCTTGTTAGTGATTCTAATCCCATCAACCTTTGTGTTTCCTTGTTCCGCTCTCGTATATGTACTCAGTTCTGCTATTTATACCATTCACATTTCTCTTTGTAATAAATAGAGGTATCCTGTACTTCCCATGACAGGACAAATTATATTGTTCTAAATTAAAATACAATAGAACACCAACCGAAATATAAAAGTGGCGTACATGTGAAACAAACTCACTCATTAGTGTTCCTTATATTGTTTAGAATGAAAATTCATTACATTGTAAAGAATACAAAAACTATTTTAAAACCATTCTCGTGAAATCATGTTGGCAGTATACAGATAAATAAAACTAATTTGAATAGCAATTTAATTCTATAGTTCAATTCTACCACTCTTTAATATAAATGGATCAATAAGCTGATAGATTTTAAATTTCAGTGACTAATTAGAAAAGTAGTATATGAAAAATCATATAAAATCAATTAGTTCTCTCTAACTAGCTTCATACATTCGTCTGCAACTTACTTGCATACATATACAATTAATAGAATGTATGTGGTTAATAAAATAGAAAATAGAGAAAGATTTAAAAGTTATTCTAAAGATTTCAACAAGAGTGAAAAAGCATTCAAGTTCTTGGAAGCTTGCTATAAAATCATGTTTCCTGTTGAGTTCATAGCAACAGTTGTATTGCTATGAACTTCGATATGTAATAAACTAACAATGTAAATATAAAACCACTAGTGTGTTTTAGATTAATAAGGCTATCAGTTAGACCGATACTCAATTTAAAAACTTATTATTAAATAAACAAATGTCAAATGACAACTTGTAAAGTTAACTCCAGTACTATATAATACTACAGA